>CABPRJ010001486.1:87618-203032 GCA_902439185.1 Cinara cedri | reverse complement strand
GAAAAAAAAAAAAAAAAAAAAACGACGAAATTAATCGCAAACGACGTGCGTTTTTTGTTTTTTTTCAACACACACACGCATAATTAATAATAATAATTAATATCGTTGTACCGTATCGTCGCCGTTTGTTACGACGGGTCTGATTTCCAGTTGGAAAAAAAAAAAAAAAATAAAAAAAAAAAACAAGCCACTCTTGGTTTTTTTTTCGCGACGACTACGCGTGTGAACATTTTGTGTAAACTGGGCGCGGGGCTGTGGAGGGGGGATACGAAAAATTCCCCGCGGACAAACAATAATAATATTTGTTGTTCGTCGTTTCAACGATTCATTAATTATCGCGTACGCCGCGCGCCCGATAATTTTTATAATAAATTTTTCGTGAAACGTGACGAAACGCCGCGCCGCGTTCTTAGCCCCGCCGCCGCCGCCCGCTCGCCGCGGTCGCCGCCCACCGCGTGTCACTTCACCGCCCGCCGCGTAAAACCGTGTCACTTCACCGCCGTCCCGCCGCCGTCCCACCGCCGCCGCCGCCGCCGCCGACCGTGTCACTTCACCGCCGGTCCCTTGGCCGCCCGTCAGCCCGCACCGCTCGTGCGTAGTAGTATTACGTAATACGTATACCATATACACGTATATACCTACGCGTGTACGCACTTACATTTTCTATACGCACACATAACACAGGAGACTGTACACTGTATACTCGTATATATTTTCGGGATATTATTATTGTATTAGATTGTATAAAGTTTTCGCGATCCGGTACGCGGCGGACGGGCACGGGTAGGACGAAGAAGAGGAATAGCGGTAGAAGGAGAAGGTGGTGGACGTCGACGACGGCGAGGGGGGCTGGGGAGGAACGCGCCGTCTTCTTTGCCGACGCCCCCGTCGGGCCCGGCGACTCGCGCTCGCCGACGAAAGAGGCGGCGTCGCGGTTGCGCAGACAACGGCGGCGGGCGATTCGCGGCCGCCCCTGTGCGGTAGGCGTCGGCGTCGCGCTCCGTCGGCGACGGCCGCGGCGGCGGCGGCGCTGCGGGCGTCAGCGCCGACCACCGAGTGTACCGTTCCGCGGAGCTTCAGTCGATCCACCGACACTAACCGTCAAACAGTCTCGCGCTCCACAACCTCTCGAGACCATCCGAGTCTCTCTCTCTCTCTCTCTCTGTCTCTCTCTCTTTGTCCGAGTTTTAAGTTGTGTCAATCCGCGGTGCCCGTTGCACAACACCACGCAGTCTCTCTCCGGCGATCATACCGCGCACTTCTCGCATTTCGCTCCGCGACACACCCATCGGCCTAACCGTCGTCGTTGTTCATTATTATATTACTAACATTACATCGTTACAGTTTTATAATAAAATTACAATTTGATCATACGGCCTTCGTTCGTCTTTCGATCGTCTCTCCGCGATTACGGCGATATTATTATTATGACATAATAATAATATTTACTATCCGCGAACATAATATAACACCGCGGCGGTCCGACGAAAAAAAAAATAAATAAATAAATAAACTTCAAAAAAACAATTTAAAAAAAAAATATCTATCTTCGAAAAATCGCACGCAATCTATTTGCGATCGCGCAACAATATTACACCGTCGTCGCGAATAATCCGTTAATTTCCCGCGGCTCGAGATGTATTCGTGGTTCTTCCTGTTTCCCGTCATTGCTTTTATCGTGTCTGAGTTAGTACGGAAATTTCAACGAGACAACCAGGAATCACCCAGACACGAAAGATACCGTGACAACCGCCGCCAAAACGAGTAAGAGACCGGCGCGCGCGCCCGTCCGTCCACCGCGGTACGCCCGTACCGTAATAACACCGGGAGACCAGCTCAGCGCCGTCGGGCCGTCAGTCGGCAGCCGGCAGTCGAACGATTGCCACTAGCGCACGTCCGCCGTCCAACGCGCGGCTCTCGTCGTCGTCCGCGTGATTCCGGTATTGTTCCCCCGAATACGTTCATGACCGAAATGGTGTTTTCAAACGTCTCGTGCCAGGTTTGTCGAATTATTGCTAATTAATTTACATAAGTATACCGCACGCGTCACGGCGTGTACGACCGCCGCACAAAACATATACCACCACTGATATCACAAACGACACAACCACCACCACCACCACAACCACCATTACTACTACCAATACCGATACAACCGAACGTTCGAAAAATGCCTACGAACCCTAATAATTATTTTGACACCATCATGAAATTCCTCAACACCGAAACCACCATCGCGATATTCGTGTTGGCGATTATATTATTATTTATTATTATTATTATAATTGTGCAATGGAGTTACGATAGGCCGGCCCCCGAAACCGAGGTCCCGTTAACCCCCCGACAACAGTTTACCGTAAAATACCGCGTCGGATTCAACGAATACCACAACTCCTTACCGAATACCCAGCGCCGTACGGCGGAACGCGAAGCCAGAAGATTGAGACAGAAACAATTTCGCATTACCTGTATTGTAGTAATCGCCTTCATGTTGATCTTGTGGTTCATTTATCGGCTGGACATAAACCTCGTAACCTATTACTGTAAGTTTCCATGATATTATCTACCGTATATTATAATACAATATATTTAATTTAAAATATTAATTACGTAAATAATAATAATTAGTGTTAAGGTTGATTTTTTTTTTTTCATTATATTTATAAGGTATTGTGTTGCGAGTGGCGGGGGGACGTTTTATTAAAAATATTATGTACGATTTCGATTAGGTATACATTTTGAATTTAGATTTTTGACACAGCGGAATCGCTATTATCTATTCGTTATGATAGGTTTTTTTTAAAAAAAAAACAACTAATGGCTGCCCAAATATATTCCGGGAGAAAAAAAAATTTCGAAGTCCGTTAAAATTCGATTATTTTGTTCGTCATTAACAATATTATTAAAAATAAAAATAAAAAACTGAATTAATTTCAATTCGGACCGTTTGGTAAATCTATCGGCTGTGTAGCGTTGGGTGGCGTATTTAAAGAAGGGGGTAGTGGGTGGGTGGGTGGGCTAGTGGGCGGGCAGTTGAGGAGATATACGTCTGCCCTTTAGAATTTTTGTTTTCTCGTATCTCCTGACGTATATGAACGGTATTCACGCAATTAACGGGGAAAAAATCGTCAAAATGTCCAATAATAAATAATGTCCTTCAAAACGTATAATATTCGAATACGCGTGATTTCCATACGAATTTCAAAATCGAATCTTCCGCTCCCACCTTCCCCCCCCCATCCCGTCACTTGAACTTATTGGCTTAGACGCGCACGTACTATTAGAATGTTGTAACATTACATTATTGTTTACACGAGGGGACGAAGAATAAAAGATTTTATTATTATTGTCAATTCACGGGCGGCGATTTATTTAAACGAGTATAATTCGAGAGAATCAACGAACAAAAAAAAAAAACCCCACTCAAGCCACCTCCCGGCCGTCCGGGAATTGCGGGCGTAGAATATATTTATTTTTATATAATATAATCGTCGTCCGAATTTCATCGGTTGGCGCGGCGAGGGGAGGAGGGGAGGGAGCTGACGAAACGTTCGTCTTTAGAAACCCGACAGCGAAATATTATTATCGTCGCGAACGATAACTGTTGAGATAGTGGTATACGGTGTCATTGACAAGACAATAATGCCACGCTCGCGGTTAACTAGATATGATTGGTTTAAGCGTTACAGGTCCGGGCATAAGGTAAGTGCGCGGTACGAGCATCGGCAGTGTGGGGCGTGGCGTTCCTACAACGAAAGTGTAAGTTTCCGATTTACAGGTGTCGCGGAGTCGATTAGACGTAAAACAAATTTTAAAAAAATTCGAAAAAATCCGTTCAGTAGTGCCGAGCGAATTCGCATCAGTGGTGAAATATATTTACCCTGCACCGAGTATACAAGGCTGACGGCGGGGGGCGTAGCCAAGGGGGCGGTGGTACGGGGGGCGTTGCGGGGTTAACACTCCCGCATCGTTCATACCGATATTAACCCTCCGATATCATTCGTTGTTTTTCAAAAATCCGGATTTACTCCTATTACAAATAATATTTATACCTACATGCGCCTTTGATCGTAATCGTTCGATAGTCCGATACCGGATTTTTCCTAAAAATATAATATTATAGACTCGTTCATCTTTATAGAACGTTTTTTTTTTTTCTATTATTTTTCTCCCCCTCATTGGGCGCCCTATATGAAAGCGAATATCTCTATAATATTTTTCTGTAGCCTCTTCACAGTGTACCATAAACTTTGTATGATTTTAAGATCATTTAGGAAACCAACTTATATTATTTATTATTCCGTTATGTTTTTAACTGTAACCGGATTCCAGATTCGAGATTTCTTTCCAGTGCCCACCCTACAAACATTAACCCCCCCCCCCTCCCGTCCACCCAAATATCAACCAAACACCCACACATCCACCCATCCATCCATCTACATACACAACCACCCCCTCTCTTCATAATATTCAGACGCCGTCGCTTTTTAAAAACCCTTTCATCACGCCACTGGTGCCGAATAGCTGGCATTATCAATTGGGAGCTATAATAACAACTTAATATAGATATATTTCGGATTTTCACGGTGATCTATTTATTTTTAATTTCGTCCATGTTCCAGACAAATATTTTATAACGCTAGTGAATTTCGTTTTTCGTATTATTGCAGTCGATCAACGACATATTAATTTTGAAATTCCATAATATTCTATCATGTAGGTAAAATATTGAAAGTAATAATAATTGATTAGATACTCACTTCGATCGAAATAAGTTTTGGTTAAAAAAAAAATATTAAATGTAGTTTTAGATATTCTAAGCGTATTACGATGCATTATTTTTTTTCTTTGGCAATCTGTTGACAACTTTTGCTATCACAAATTTTGCTCTAATCAAAAAACGACAAGAGAGACAATTTTTGATTCAATTTTGCCTCCATTATTGATTTTATTTGTATTTATCACGGTAGGTTTTTCATTGTAGGAAACACGGGAAAATGTACAATAAGGGTTTCGTTATTTTCAAGTCTTTTGGTTTTCATTTAGTTTTATATAAATGAAATTGTTTTGGCAGAGTAGATGTTTGAAAATTGTACACGATGTTCATTATAAGTTCTACCTGGTGTTAAACATTTTGACGATCATTGTAAAAATTACGGAATCCCAGAACATGTTTACCGAATTGGCTCAGAATCGTATTTCGTTAGCAATAATTTATCGTTTCGTACAGATATAATTCAAACGACTTTATATATTCTATTTTCCCGTCTTATCCACATCAGTGACGTACCCATTGGCGGTATCAGCTTTTGTTTAAAACGAATTACATACTTCAGTTCTAATTATTTTAACTTTTTTACTACAGGTACCGATCTCGTTCATTTTTAAATATTGACCACAGTAAGGAAAAAAATAAATAAACGATACTGTATTAGCAATTTTTTTTTTTTTTTTGGAATTCAGTTAAAAATAGGTATAATCGTAGTAGAAATCTAAAATATTTTCCAAATACTTATTTAAGTTATTTTAAGATGTGATCAATTTCAACATTTTCCGAAAAATTTAAGATGCACGAATTTGTTTGGTTTTTATTTCAATTTTTTTGTGGGTAATATAATATTGACTTTTCAAAATTGTTGGGAAATTCTATAAATTACGCTAGAATAATCGAAAATCCGTTTTTTTTTTAAATTTCAAACGTTTTCGGCACTACATGTAAATACTAAACAATTTGAGCCGAAAAAACACGGACAATCCATAGTGTAAATTTCTAATCAATCGTTATTACATTATTATTATTATTATTATTGTTTACGTCATATTTTATCGAAACACGTTTAACCGAACTCTGTTCAGAATCGTTTTTTTTTTCGTTAGCAACGATTGTAGATATTATAAACCAAATTATCCTATGTACACAATAACCTGCCTATTCAAAAATTTCGTTACATTCGTTAGTATTCAAAATATATCGACGATGAAATCCCTCGATTTTACGCGATTGATTAATCGTATTAATTAAAATATATTGAATTATTAAATCAGCCGTAATTACAAATTAGTTAATATTAGCGGTGGCTGTATTTATTCTAATCGAATTTTCGCCCTATTTCATATTACGATACGGTTTATTCGATTCATCCGAGCGGTCGTGCGATATTCGAACGTATTCAAGTCTCCCCGTCGTTTCCTATAGCCGAGAAACATAATATTTCCGTGATAAATCCACCGAATATGACAACGCGAACGCCGAGCGGATTCGGTTAAACAGAACCGTCAACATTCGGTAAATTAAATGTTTGAATGAAAAAAAATAATAATAACCCACGACACAGACCGCACGTTATTGGTCACACATATTTTAACCGTTTCATAACAGGATACGGTAATTAATCGTTCGTTGTGTCGCGGCCGCATAAATTACGCATTTATGCGTCGCCGCCGACGGAATCTCCAGGGACTAATCAAATAGGCCATAATTTACCGTTGACTTTTTATTGAACTCATAAAAATAATAACGCTACCCGACAAAATATGATTGTGTGCACGTACTCGACGGCACTTTAATATAATACAATACAATATATACATATACAATATTTATACTGCAGGAACGGTTCGTATATTATACAGGACAATAATAATTGTATCGGTTAACACGAAAACCTAAATTAATAGGACAATAATGTCGGACGGGGGGTGGGGAGGGGGAGGGGGCTGGGCGGTGCGGAAATCTACGACGTTCGGAGGTCCCGGTTTATTGGGTTCAACGACGCGTCAAGAGGGCGTCGCCGGTAAAACGTTACAATATTATTGCCGTCTACACGTGTCTGTACAGCGAAAAACGGTTTTTTACACTTTCCACGGTACTCGGCATCTAATATCTTTATGTTTTTAATTTTCATCGTATATTTTTGTCGAATTTTCGAGACCGTTGTACTGACTTTAGTGGGTTAATCATAGTAATACAAAATACAATGTACATATTATTTAGTTTCTCCGCCCATTTTGTACATTTCTTTTGGCTTTTTCTAGACAAAATTAGCTCAAAGTTGGGAATTTATATCGTATCATACGCGGATAAAAGTGATTAAAATGGGTGGAAATTCAATATGAATCAGAAAATAATAAAGTAAAAATAAAATCATTAAAACGGTTAATACTCGTTAATAACCATATGGATAAAAAAATGTATATACAAACATAAATTAATCAATGCGTCACCTGGAGTATTATAAGTGCATTATACAACCGGTTTCGAATTAAAAATTCGTCATCAGGTATATCACAGTCAAAACGTAAAACGTAACTGAATAAAACAATTAACTGAAGGAATATATAGAAAAGAAAAATTTTAAAATTATACAAATTGGTCGTTTTACATAAAAATAATTTATTTTAATAGGAGTGATTATTTAAAATGGGATATTATTATTTTTATTGATAAAATTAATAAAACTAATATTGAGCCAGGTTACAAAATGATTTCTTTTGGCGTCAAAAACGTATACACATCCATTTCTAAACACGAAACAGTACATTTTTTAAAAAATAAATCTATACATAGTAATAAATTGAATACAAACGAAATACAAGAAATTATTCAATCAATAAATATAATAATTAATTAAAACTATTTCCAGCATAATAATAAATTATACTTGCAAAAAGAAGGTTTAGTTATGGGTGGTCCCTTAAGTGCCCTTTTATCTGAAATTTACATGCAAAATTATGAAACCAATAATATTATTAAAAACAAAATATACAGTTCATATATAAAAACATATTATAGATATGTTGATGACACATTCATTTTATTTAGAGCTTCAAACAGAAGAGCAGACAATTAAGTTAACTACTTAAACAAAATAAATACAAATATTCAATTTACACTTGGAATACAAATAAACAATAAATTAAATTTTAGTGTTTACAAGAAACCTACACAAACTGATTCTATAATATGATGTGTCACCCTTGTTCTCAAAAAATATCATTTTAGATTCTGAGAGGAACGAAGTAATTTATGGTTTTACAAAGATGTTTATTTATTTTTTTTTTTTTCTGTTAACAACTTTTCTGCCAGAAGTCTTGCTCGGATTTCTGAGTGTAGCACCTTTTCTGAAAATAAATCTGTGTGGGGAGGTAATTTCTCGATTTTCTCAAGAGTTTCGTCATTAAATTTGAAAAACAAAAAAAAAAATTAAACGTGCAAATGTAAGAAATATAGGTTATCTATTAGTTAAAATATATTACGGACCTTCTGTTTTTCTGTGCACAGCTTTTCTGCCAACAATTTTGCTCCAACTACACCAAAAATACTCCTTTTTTTTTGAAAATGCTGGTATAAATAAACTTAAATGTATTTGAAATAAATTGTATATAGCTAAGACAAATAGACATTTTAAAACAAAATATAAAGAACACATTTCTGAAATAAAATTTAAAAATAATGCCCCTAATTCAAATTTCGCTGAACATGTTTTATAAAATAACCATAATATAAGCTTTGATATTGATACAGGCTTAGAAATAATAAATACCGAAAATATCATTTACATTAATTCATTTTTAGAAGAATTACATCTATGGTATTTACCACCATACAGACTTCCCGAATTAAAGCAGTGGGATGCAATTTTCTGTTCGCACGGCGTCAGTATCTTTTTCAACTTCTCTACACATACCATTTTAGATTCTGAATGAAGCATAGCATAGTCCATGGCTTTACGATATTTTTTTTTTTTTTATCTGTGAACAACTTTTCTACCGAAATATTGCTCCGATTTACAAGCGTGACACATTTTCTGAAAGGAAATCTGACTTGGGTAGTACTTTAAAGAAGCCATTTTTTGATTTTTCCTGTAGAAGTTTTCCCAATAAATAGGAAAAACCATGGGAAAATAGATCAATATTAAACAAATATTATTAAAGAAAATGTTTAATGAATTTTGCAATTATTTGACCATGATATGACATATTATAGAATGTTGAGAAAGCATCACTATTAATTGAACTCCGCTCAGAATCGTTTTATTGTTAGTAATAATTAATCATTATTTATTAATATACGTTAAATTTTCCTCTATGCATAATACATTCCCAACTTCTCATCTATAACAGAGGCTTACCCATTGTGCGAAGTTGCCCTGGTTTTTATGATTAAAATTCACAATTTCACCATTTTTCGAAAGCAGTATAATAATTTATAGTGGGTATAGTATATATATATTGTATAGTATTGTATTACAGTATTCGGGTATTTGCTTTTTGCAAAAAATATTTAAATAGTTTTATTAAAAAAAATAGGTAAGGGAGGGGAAAATTTAATCCTAGTTATGGTGACGGCTGGAGTTCTGTCGCTCACTGGTGTCTTTTTTTTACAATTTGTGTTTCTATTTAATTGTTATTTTTTTTCAATAGTTTGAAATTACTTATAACCATAAAGGTATGGTTTACCCTTTTTTTTTATTTCAACTGTTCATTTACGAAAATGTATTAATACCTCGAGTCCTTTTTATCATAAAAAAAAAAACAATTCAAACATAAGATTTATTAATTACGACTGAACGCATTTCATAACTAAACCATAATAAGGCGATCGTTGTATAAATCACTACAACTCGGTTTGAAAATGCACACGGAAATGCCGTAAATTGACACGAACAGAACTGGATTCGACCTCTTTCTCGGTGAAAACCGTCCGATCGTTGTCTAAATGAAAATGGTCCCGGCGAATATGCCACTCTGGTGTATCGTATAATAATTACTAATACTATTACAATAATATCTATAGTAAAGTATTATTTTTTTTGTCCTATCCGCAGTACCTATTATATATTATTGTACACTTAATTCTCTATCTAAAAAATTATACTTCATAATTTATTATCGAGACTTTCAGCCAATTATTACCAATTAATATTCTGAAATTGTCTTCGCGTCGTTAATTTATTATTTATACGTAGGCATAACCAATAAAAAAATATCGTGTATAGCACACTGTCTCAGTGAATTGGAAAAAAAAATATATGTATATAAACAATATTCGGTTACATTTTTACTGTTCTCTTTAATAAACGGTCTTGTTGTTCTGTACATACGCATCAGTATAATACTCGTAGAATATTATTAATATGATTAGTCATAGTTATCATTAATAAAAAAAAATACCATTGGTTATGTGTATTTTTTTCTCAGAAAACTTTTTTACGATTAGTAAAGTGATCAGATTTCAAAAAGTCGCTTATTTTAATGTTTTAGATTTGAAAGGTTGCAAGGCACGTTTCACTATGACTTTTTAGTCATAGTGTTCTATATTCCCAGGACACATGTTTGGTTGGTTGGCTTAAAAACATCACGTAAATAATTTAGGTATGTGGTAACGTTTAATGTTTTATTTGATAGCATAATAAGTCTAGCAGTGTTGAATCCATACAATTTTTTTTTTTTTTTGGAGGGGGGAGGTTGGAAGGCATTACTAAAATTATAGTAATATTCTTTTTTTTTTATCTACCCTCTTACTAAGATCAGTCAAATTTATATGTTTAATTATTTAATTAATTATTCATTTGCATACATTTAATAGGCGGGGCAAACAAAATTTCAGGGGGGCAATCGCTCCCCCCCAGACGTATACTTGAATTCAACACTGATGTCTAGTTTTTATTGATAATAGAATAGTTATCTATAATATTAGTTATTCTATATTATAAGTTATACTTATTGGATCGTACGTTCCTAACTTTCCCCCTTCAACGGTTGGCCGCGCCCGTTCCCAGTATCAGCTCTTTTTTCGTTGTTTAAAATAAGTATTATGTTATGATAATATGCGCACTTATCGTTGTTTTCTGTGATCCACAAGTGTTTACTTTGAAAACCGTTGATCTATCGTTTTCGACTCTCCTATCGGCCGCATAGAATTTTCAATTGTTCGCGTTACACGTTATAATATTGTAAATCAACAGTTTGCAGCTATATATTGTGAAGTCGGCCTACTCCGTTAAAATATGATTTTACCACCTGTGAATTGATTTCAATAGAAATTACGTAGTGTATTTTCTCTGTTTCGTATATTTATTTGAGTTTACGGTCCTTTAATATTCTGATCACAGTCAGAAATGTATTGCAGGTTACACTACTACGACGGGGAGGTTTTTTTCTCCCCGTTTATTATCACCTGCGATTATTCTGTCGGGAATTTCGCTTCGATTAATCAAGTGGTAGCTTTTTTTCTAAAATCTAATTTCGTCTAGTCGGTGTTTTGTAAAGGCTATTTTTTGATTCGCTTCGTAGTTTTCATAATAATTCGGAAAACAACTGAAGAAAAATGGGAATTTTCACCGGCGTAATAACGGTTTCATTATTTTTTTATTTTGTTTTTGCGGTGTTTTTTTTTTTTTTTTTTTTTTAACTCGGTTAAAAAATGCTCGTAGAAACCCGGCGTATTCATAGAATACTTATATCAGTCTTTTCTAAACGCGGTACAATTTCCGAACAAATATCCTAGGTACTTATACTTTTCCCTGCAAACTCACACTCTATATGCTCCGTTTTACGTCAAATTATCTTTGTTGTATTTTCTTCAAGCGCTACTCTTTATTCTTCGAGTCTATTGCTAAATTCTTCCGGATTTTATATTATCAAAGATGTATCATCTGCCAACACCATGCACCGCGGTACTTCCTCCACCCATTGTCCCCGCGCACGTTCGAGATGCGACAATGCGCCCGAATCTTGCCCAGAACTCTTCGTACTGTTTAACGCACAGCCAGTGGCAATTTTCAATGGGAGGGGATGTAGTAAACAAGAATTGTAAATAAATCGTGAAATTGTCCTTTCTACCCAACTCGACTATGGAATTGGTAATTTAAAAAACGTTTCCTAAAAAAAAAACAACTTCTAATCAATAATACGTTAAACTCTTTCTCATAAATTTGCTGAAATATATGCATTTCGATAATAGATAACTCATATTTTTTTGTATTTTAAAGCCAATTGGGGGAGGGATATAACCCCTAACCTCCACTCTTGCGCACAATAATATCGTATGCTGGGTATGTTATGCGTCTTGCATTGTTCGAATTTCGTTCAAAGCTATCGGCGCGTGTAAAACAATAATAATACTTTATGAACCTGCCGAACATTTGTAGTGAAATTTATTTTTATATTATTATTTTATAATTATTCGCAAAAAACAGAAAATATATTATGTGTATTTAACGCGTTTTTCCGTTTTTTTTCTTCTTCTTCTCCTTACAGATATCAATGGCGACAATATCATCCCGTTAAACAGGCGTTCTGTAGAGGCGACCGAAGAAGGCCGGATCATCTTACTTTTTTCTAAACTCTTGGTACTAGCGACCATCGCCTTATTTTCATCAATTCTCTCACTTAGATTGACATTAGCTCGTATTCAACGAGAATACCAAGAGGACCTCGACAGAGAAGCCCGTGCACATAACCCTGACGCCCGTACAGAAGACCCCGAAGCCCATGTAGAAGACCCCGCCGAATCCGAAAACTCGCACTCTCAGAACACCGGACCCGCCGCCGCTGACGCTGCACCAGCAGCGGATTATTTCAGTTTCAATTACCTTCGTCACCACGCTCGTTTATGGATAGTACGAGTGTGGTGTATGAGGGGCGCGAGTTAGAAAACTCCAACGACTCCTCGGACATTGAATTACAACCGCAGCAACTGACCAACCAAACAACTCAAACAACTCAAACAACTCAAACAACATCGCCACTTCAGATTGCTACTGTTGAATTCGTTCGATTCACTCCGCCCCAAGCACCACCACTCCCCGAAACACCAATCGCCATAGAAATACCAAAAATTTCGACCAACGACCTATTGAAATGCCATCACCGTAGGAGAAACGCCATACGCAGAAGAACGCCGAGAAAATAGAATCCCTAAAAAAAAAAAAACAAACAAAAATTAAAAATTAATACCGCGCCATTAGCCATGTTCGCATGCCCGTAGTCTCCAAACTCCAGAACACAATATAATAATAATATATAATAATCGCGATGTAGTAATAAAAAAATTAGTACCGATGTAACTGTAGCTACGTGGCCGGTGGTCACCTCAACGGGGCTTTTACGGATACACAACCGCGGCTCCGGTAGTAAATAAATTTATTGGTTCGGATCCTCCGGGACCGATAAATTTATGTTACTACCGATAGAAATGTAGTAATTTGGAGCAAATTTATTGTAGGTTTATTTGATTGATGTGTTTTCCGATGAGCCGTAAGCTGCCGCTTGCAACTCAGTTGCACGCAGCTTACGTGCCTTGGAAACCATCAAGATTAGCAGATCCCAATGATCCCCGTAGATTTAACTGGTGCCTAGTTTGTCTTCAGTGTCGGTGTGACAAGTGCCAGGAAATGTGCTCATTACCGAATTCTCACGTGTGCCGTATGAGACGAGTGCCGGGGACCTGCCTATCATCCGCCGCGGCCACCTGCTGCAGTTGGCTGTCGAAAATCGGACTGTGCGTCCCAGTGGAAGACGGCATGCGTCTTCAAGTACGAGACACGGGCGACGCGATCAACGTGGACGACGCGATCAACGTGGACGACGCGATCAACGTGGACGACGCGATCAACGTGGACGACGCGATCAACGTGGGCGACGCGATCAACGTGGGCGACGAGATCAACGTGGTCGACACGAGCAACGCGGACCGCGTCACGGGCTGTTGCGCGTACTGTTGCGCTTTAGCGTCGTACACGTGGCGTGCGATCTACAAACGCGTCACGGCGTGTTTCCGATGTTGCGTCCCACCCGCCGGCGAAAACCGACCGGCCAGATGCGGCAGCGTCCGACGCAGCAGTTGCGCCGAAAATTGTTCCGGAAACATTAACGTTCCGGAATGCCGCTGCATCAACTGGGAGACGTTGCGCAACGACCGCCGGAACATCGCGGCGACCGCGCACGGCCCGTTCGACCAGAACAGCAGCCGCCGCAGACGCCGTCTTCGCGGCCAAAGTCCCGGCAGAGCGCCGGGCAACAAACACTCCGAGCCGCCGAACGCCGTCGGGACCGTGTCCACCAACACCCCCGTCGTCATGGCCACCATTGTCAAGACCGGGAACATACGATGGTCCGCTACTCACACCAGGATCGTCGTGGTCGACGTCCACGGAGACTCAAACTTCGGCCACGCGCCGAAACCGTTCACGAAATCCCGTGCGACGATTTCGTCGGGCAGCCGTCTGCTGGCCATCCGTGCGCCCCAACGTCAGTTTCTCTAGGACGGACGCCAAACCGGTAACATCGAACGCATCATTATCATTATCCTAATCATTCTGCTCATTATCGTTATCGGGGGACGGATTTGTACGGCACGTTCCGGGGATTTGTTTTGAAATCCGTTATTGTTGCGTACAGTAAATATTACACGGGCTCGTGATACTAGTGGGTCATAACAACACGTATACATCCGGCCTCCCGATATTTCGATAAAATAATTTCGTAGCGTTAGAATTGCCGGTATCGAAAATTTAATAAACAAATAAATAGATAAATAAATAAATAAATAAATAAATAAATAAATAAATCAAAATTAAAATCAACGAAATTAACGAAAAATGTAGAGTTTCTCCGTGCGTTTTTGTCCGTATGGACTGTGAATATTTGTAAATATTAATAATAATAATAATAATAGAAAAACAAAACTATATCATAAGTTATATTATATTATTACGTTATATTATTACGCGTTAAATGTTTTCAAGTATATTTAGTGTTGTGTTTGTAAGTGTTTATCGTTAATATTAATGCGGTGTTCCTACGCGTACCGCAAAATTACCGAGCGCGCGGTGCGCGACATAGATAGGCTTATAGGTTTTCGTTTTTATCTGTTCCTGTATTTTTGCCCCTTTTTGCCCCTTTTTGCTATAGTTTTTCGAACCAACAGTTTCGGCGGACAGTAACGTATTGCGTGCGGGCCGTGTCCCGCGAAGACGTCCGCGACGGAATGCGAACGGAGGCTCGGTCCCGAACGGGAGGCGAAATCCGTATTGTGCACGGTCCCAGTCCCGTATCGCATTCCGTCTGGGACAGTATCCGCCGGCGCCGGCGTGCGATAGAATTCCGGTGTTGTTTTTTTGTTTCTTTCTACCCCCGGCCAATTTACAAATTGCTCCCGAGCATAAGGACTACGAGTAGTATTTTATATTTGAATTAAATTTCGGTGTAGAAAAATTTAAAAAAAAGCGACTTTTTCCCGAGATGTTCGAAGACGGCCGCCGTTTTTTTTTTCCGAGGGTGTCGTTTATTCAAGAACATAACAAACGTGTACGTTATTTTTGCGTTTACGGCCGCGGTACGGACTATGCGCCAGTTTTATCCGCTCTCCGGAACGTCGAAAATGACAAGCGAGAACAAACCCTCACTGTGAAAAACGACGGCCGCCCCGCGTCTTCACTTGGAAACAACACCGTGTGTTATATGGTCGAAAAAAGCCGTTTTTTTTTTAAACTTTTCCGCCGCCGATGCGTGCAAATTTAATTCGAATGTCCAAATATCCGCGAGTCATTATGCCCGCGAGTAATATGTAAACGGGGAAAAACGCACCGTCTTTTATCGCGTCCGGGGCCGATGTACGACAACGGGTGGGATACCTTCGCGGGATACCCACTGTACGGTGACAGGGTAGCGTAACGAGATTGCCGCGGCCGTTTGACCTTCTTCCCCTCAAAAAGTTCAACGCGATCGGGCCCCGAAAAACATACAGGCGTTGTCCAGTTTTATCCACCGCACATACAACGCGACCGATGGCTGGGTCGAAAACCGTGCGGCGTGGAATTATTGCAATGTTGCTATTCCGTGCATGCGTGCGTTTAGCGCGCACAAACATCACTTAGGAATGTATTGATTACACGATCGGAACAGCCGAATCGGATGCGGTCGAAATAGCCCGTACGACAATAGTATTGAATTTTCGTTAAACATGCGTTTCCGTAGTACAATCGACTTATCAATAAAATAGAACAAAAAAAAAAAAAAAAAAAAAAAACAAACAAAATTAGAAAAAAATCAAATAAAATAAAATTGAACACGCCATTTAAACCGCATGCCGTATCGTGTACGATCGCGGTGATTTCAAGCAAAGCCATCGATCGAGTTGTATGTGCGGTGGATGTGAAACAGCACGACGCCTGTATATTTTTGGAAACGGGCTCGCGGAGCGTTGCGCTTTTTGAGAGTAAATCGGTCAAACCGACGCGGCGGCCGTGGCGCACCCGTGACGAGGGATGGCGAGGGGAACTCAACATTATTGCCGGGTTTCGGGTCAGGCTGACTGGAAACTCCGGTTTTCGAGCGAACTGCAGGGTGATAGCGAAACGCCCGGGGTCGGTCGTAGCGCGCGGCGACGTTTCCGTTTCCCGAGACGGAACGGACGGCGCGCCGCTCGTTGGCGGGACCGCGCGAAAATCGAGAACGAACCGAACCGCATGGCGCCGCGCGTACCGTGACCGCCCCGGGATCGCCGAGTGAACGAAAACAAACCGGACTGTGATTATACCGAGTGAGAGTTTGACAAACGATTGTTGATAAGTAATAGCGTTTTATTTCATTGTTAAATTTTTCGTTGTAAAATATTATCCACATTCATACATATATATATCATACCCGTTGAGAAATTTCAGATAATAATTGCTGTTGTAAAATATTATGAATGTTGATTTAATGTTGTCCTTCGTTAGAAATTTATCAATGTCTTATTGTTGTCTATGTGTTATGTATTTTATATTTATTATATGCGTGTGTTTGAAATCTAAGTGTCGATATAGTTTATTGGAAAAAAATTTATTTATTATTCTATTAATGGAACGTGTTAACCGTAGAGCAGCTACCTTTTTTTATTTCTTCTGTGATATTCATATTTACCGTATAGATTTAAGTCCGAGCGGCCTCGGAGTCGAAATTCTCGACGAGGCCCTCGAAAATTAACGGAGAATGTTATCGAGACGCGATAATTTCTCTCCCGGCAGGCCGTCGACGGAAAACACATTGGAAACCGATCGAAAAATCGACAAACTCATTGCTTTCGGACCCGCACTGAACACGTACCGTGTCGGAAAAACCGAGTGCCCGAGGGGTTGCCGCGGCCCGGGAGTCTCGCGATTCTCCCCGGCCCCTCCCCGAATCCGGACTCGAACGACGATTATCATGCCGTCCGACGAATGACGCTCGGTACGTCCCGCGTCCGCGGACGGGCTCGTCGATCCCGCGGACCGTCGGTCGCGCGCGCGTGGACGCGACCGGCCGTCTCGGGCGCGACAGCTCCCGGACCGGGACCCCGGGCGCCTGCGGACCGTTCGGGACTTTTCGCGGCTGTCGCTCCGTAACCACGCCATAATGACAGAGGCGAACGCGGCGACGCCGAGAGCGAAAGACCGGGCGACGCGTACGGTACCGCGCGCACAAGAACGTTTGCGGCAAAGTGCGAAGACGGTTTTATTGGAAGAAAACAAAATACACACATATACGTACAACCGCACGTCCAACCGCCCGACCGGATCCTGCGTATTAATGATGCGCACGTCGACCGCAGGGGTACCTCGCGTGGCCGGTAACGGGTGTGACGATCCCGCGGACCCCAGTCATTCGCGCGGACGGGTAGACTGAACGATCGCCACGAACGATCGTTCGTGGCGACTTGAACGTCGTTCCAGGTGAGTAGGTACCGAACAAGACCGAGGTACCGAAGCCCGTCCGCGCCATCAGCCACTAGTCATCAGGTGGCGGACCGATCCCTTTGTCGGGCGGAAGGGATGTGCGGTGTGGTCGTCGCGCCGGGACCGCCGAGTCCCGGCGCGCAGTAAAAAGAATAGCAAAATAAGAACAAAACGAAAACCGTTACGCACCGACGGACCGTGTTACACAAGACGGAACAGATCGGTGAACGAGCACAAGTCGATTTTTCGAGGCCAACGAGCCGAAAGTCATAATAACATTATGTTATAGTGTCGAGAGCATAAGACTGAAAATGTAAAAGAAAATAACGAAAAGAACCGAAGAACGTTATTCCGAAAAACGGACGACCGCCGCTGCAGCTCCTTCCCAGGTCCATCGCGTACGATGGAATACCGAAGATCCAAACATCAGTACGCGAACCGCATGGAGCGCCCCACGTTCAAGGGCGACGGGTGTGACAATCCCGCGGACTCCAGTCGCGTGCGGACGCGCATAGCCTGAAGGGACGCCATCGATCGTCTCAGGTCAGTAGGTACGACCGCTAGGGCCGAGGACGCGTAAATCCCCCTCTTCCCTCTCTCCGAATAGGTTTCACACATTTTAAAATTTTTTTTTTCTAGCTGTTTAATTATATTATTAAACACGCGGTTTTCTCAATGACATTTTTATTCGCACTTTTTCTTGAACGCATTGGTTAGACAACGGTGCATTAGATACTTCAATGGTTTTGTACTACCTGACGTGTTCAAAATTGTCCAGGACTGTTTGAATTGCGCGCTAACACAGCGTCCAAGTGCAGCAGGATCGATGTCACTGTATTCTGTGACTTCTCCTGGGCACATTTGTCTTTATAGATTGCCTATAATCTTTTTTTGTTTCGATATCATCGGCGTTTTTGCGCAATATTGTTTTCGTGTGTGGCGATTTGTTGTAACGGATCCGATGAAAAGAGCTTTTTGAGGCGAGCGTGGGTTCTTTCCGTTTCGTCGACAGAGGAACGCAACGACAATGAGTCATGGTATTATGTCGAATGGCTTGTTATCGAATTGCAAACGAACGCATATAGACCTAACCTAACATCTATAGAGAATGTGAAAAGAAACGCCGAGAAACGAAACGGAATCCAAATTCGGGCGCGCCGGGAACTTTTTGGTACGGTAAATGACTATTAAAGAAACGTCGACATTTCATCATAATAATAATCGTTACCCATCATTTATGTGGAACCGGCAGTACGTAAGAAAAATCTTCTCCAACCTTGTCGAGCTTGTCAAGTCGCTCTTTAGGGTCCGTTAGAATAACGGCCAATTGCGAAAAACGTGTTTTACAAAACCATCGTCACGCCAAAACAAAGAAAGTTGTAGCAATCTGCAAATATAGATGTCCCCACGAGAAGTCACAAAAGCCAGTGATAACTATCCTACTGTTCTCGAACGCTCCGTTGGCGCGCAATTTAAACAGTTCTGGACCTTTTTGAACAAGCCCCGTGTATTCAATTGAAAATCTATTGTTCTGACGCTAATCAATAACATTTTCAATAGTTATCGTCTCAAACTTTCCTTTTTCTATTTTTTTTTTTCATTTTTCTTTTTTTTATTTATGACTTTCCGAAATAAACGCTAAAAGTCCTTCGTGCCCTGGTATATTCACTAAGATCGTGATGAACAAGCCCGTCCGCACAAACCAACCTCCATGCACATACGAGTGAGGTTGGCGCGCCCCGCATTCCATTCAACGGGGCTAATTCGTTTGTTGTCAAACGAGGTTATTAGATTAAGGGTGTACAGTAGTGATGAAGTCCTATGCACAAGCTCTAATGGTATTCCGGCGTCTATCGAGCGTCGGTCCTTTAAACGCGTCAAGTCAAAATCATTATGCTGAATTGTGTTATAAACAGTTAATCTCGTGGAAAAAGAAAAAAATTAATTTTATCACGAACGGTTTATTGCGTATACGTATTAAAAGTATGGACGTGCGGTTTATCAAAAAAAAAAAAAAAAAAAAAAAATAAATAATGAAAAAATAACCATAATAACAAACCGATTGCTGATCGAGTACAAAAGTAGAACGGCAGTAGTGGCGCTGCTGTACGCAGTCGGCGAAATAAAAAACACCTTAGGGGCCGGCCGAACTCCGCCGACGCAAGTCCGCGGTCACGGCCGCCTCTAAATGCGTACGTTAAATTTTACACGTATACGACCGAGTGGCCGCGTGTACAGTTTGCGCCACTGCAGTTTTAGACAAGCGTAAAATTAAGTTCATTCAAATATTAAATAAAAATAATCATTTAAACTTTAACATAACTTTTAATTAACTATTAATGTCAACCGCTTTATAATAAATATAAGTTTTGTTATTACGCGCGGAGGGTTGTGGAGAAAAACGAACGAGCGTATGGCCGGATTACGGGTGTTATGGGGGCCCGGGGGCTAGAGACCGAAATTCATCGGCGAAAGATTCGCATAAAATGATCTTCTAATATTCGTGTAGCGAAAGACCGATAAGAAGAAGGTCGTCAACAAAAGCGTACGTTGCGTGGCCCCTTTCAACTTGCGGCCCGGGACTGTAATGCCCCTTAGCCTCCCCACCCCCATCGATCCAGCTCTCTGGATGAGCGAATGGAATCGGGATAAAAAAAAAAAATATCTATAACTGCGAAAAAAAGATCACGATGACGGTGTATAATAGTCCAAGTGGACACGTAAATCGGTGTGCACAGGTTCGGAAATATTGACTGCTGTCGTTTTTTTCCCCCGCAGCCCTTCGTTTATATATTATATGTGTATTTTATTAATAAAAAAAATTAATTAGTCGGAAAGCGTACGACAGTATATGAAACAGTGGCGCGACTATAGAGACGGCGAGACAAAAGACCTCAGGGGCGGCCCGAACTCCGCTGACGCAAGTCCGCGGTCACGGCCGCCTCTAAATGCGCACGTTAAATTTTACACGTATACGACCGAGTGGCCGCGTGTACAGTTTGCGCCACTGTTTAAGGCACGTAAAATTGAGTTTATCGGAATCTCTTTTTAAATCATATGTTATAGGTATATTATAATAAACGCACGAGAATAATGATTGTTAAATTGACGCGATTAATTTTAAAAAGAAATACATTTCAAATCAGTCGACCAGGAGGTGTTCGTATCGATAATTTTATTATTATACGGTACGCATATTCACCATTTTTATCAATAAAAAAAAAAAAATCAATTAATTACAAAGAGCACGAGAGTAGACGGCAGTGGCGCTACTGTGGAGTCGGCGAAACAAAAGACCTCGGGGGCGGCCCGAACTCCGCCGACGCAAGTCCGTGGTCACGGCCGCCTCTAAATGCGCACGTTATGTTTACACGTTCGGCCGAGTAACCGTTTGCGTGGTTTGCGCCACTGTTTGAGGCGCGTAAAATCGAGTCTACTCGAATCTCTTTCTTAAATCGCATTCAATAATAAACGTTATAATAAAGAACTTTTCAAAATTCCGTCGCTAATCCATTCCATAGCGTATTTTATTTAAGGAAAAAAAAATAACAACCAACCAATACAACTTAATAATATAATCCAAACGATATGAATGATATGAATGATTTGTAGTTTTCAACGATTATCGATTCATTTTAGTCCGCCACACATTATATTTACATTTACATCACGTTAATTTATCTCTATATTATTGTTATTATTATCTCTATTATTATTGTTATTATTATTATTATATACTCGTTATTGGCTTTTATTGTCTAGTTTATTGGTGTTCGATTTAATAATAATATAAAAAAAATTTTTTTATCGTGATAACGTAATTATTCGTTTAATATTAATCATTTAAAGTTATAAATAGATTTTAAGAAACCAAAAAAAATTTACTTTATTCTCTATTCGATAAATATTTAATAAGTGTGTTGTTGTTTTTAATGTTTACAATTTTATCATTATTTATCTACTAGGTTATTTTAGTTTTGTTTAAGTTCTCATATGCTAAATACTGTGATTACAAATGGAAAACGCTTATTTATTCATTCACCCCGCAACATAGTTTTCCTTTAATTTTAATTTAATTTAATTTAATTTAAAAAATATATATAATTAATACCGAATAACCTAATTGTTAAAAATTCTAATATTAAAAATAATTTAATTCATTCGCATTGATCTCGCGAGTCTCGTATATTGTACAATAACAACCTCGTTACGAAATACGGGACCCGCCCCACAGGCGGTGTTTCGGTCGGCCGCCACTGTTAGAGGTCGTACCGGTTCACCTGGTGAGTGGCGACACCATGGGTTGCCGAGCCCAGCGAGCGCCCGGTCCCGAAACACGTCACTAACATCGGCGCATGTATTCCGGGCCGGGGTAAGTCTCGGTAATGCGGGGCGCGGCCCGTCCCGTTGACGGGACCGCCGATAGCCCCGCAGGTCGTCCGCACTCGGGAGTCGCGACGCTTCGGCCTCGCGAACCCGGCGGACGGCCCGTCGCCGTTGTCGCCGAGCGGCCGCGGTCGCGTACATCAACGGCCCGGCGATAACCGGCTATAATAAGACCGGAAAACCCGGCGACCGCGCGGTTTTCCGGCGCGGCTCCGATGACGCGGACGGACGGGCGCCGCGGCGGTCGGTGCCAAGGCCCGCCGGCCGCTGCGGCCGCCGCGCCCGCGGTCCGCACCGCCCCGGGCCGTACGTCCGGCGGCGGATAGCGCCTAGCCGCCTGTCTCCACGGAGGGCCGCGAAAGCGCTCGCGGATCCCGATTCCGGAGCCGCCGACACACGCCGACGGATACGCGAACAATACGGACGGCTCGTGTAGTGGTCGTTTACGCCGTTTCGCGATGCGCCGCGTATACCGAGTGACGGTTCCGAAAGACGTTGTTGCGCGTGTGTAAAGACGAAAAAACCGTATAAACGTCCGGACGTTTCCGATACGGACGCGGGAAAACGACGCAGTGCCGTAGTCGTCGAGGACGCGGGAACCACCGTCGCCGTCTGGCCGGCCGACCGACCGAGAATCCGCGTTTCGCGACCGCCGTCCGGGCACCGCGAACGTCGCGCGGGACACACTCGGATGCAACAGGTTTCGCGCCGCGCAGCGTGTGTCCCGGCCGCGGTGGACACGAAATCGTCGTGAGTGTGTGCGCCCGTCGAAAAGACCGCGCCCGCGTCGTGCCGTCCGCGTACGTTTTTCGAGTTTCTAGGATTAGGAAAAACAATTTTACTTTTTTTTTTTCTTCGTTTCATTATTATTATCGTTTAAGTTTTTTTTTTTCAACCCGTTTGTTCACGACGGCAGTGTATTGTCAAGTAATATTTAAACGTAAGCGCAACATGCATTAATATTATCAGGTTTTATTATATCGTTAAGGATTTTAGGTTTACGAGGAATGTTAACGATAATATAATACACGCAATGAGTAGCAGAATTAATTTGCGGTTATTTTTAAGTAAAAACGTACTATAAGTATAATAAAATGTGTGCTAATATAATAATATGTCTATATGAAGGTTAGGTTAACAACAGACGGGGCGCCCGACGGACACCCGTGGGGGGGGGGCGAGGACCCGCCGTAACGGTTTTTCGCGTACGAATGCGTTTTTCCGCCCATCCCGCCGACGGATTCTGGTACGACGCACGCACGCGCGCGCGGATATCCGGCAATACGGCCGCGGCCGCGGAGAAAACGACAAACCGAGAACCGACGGACGTCCGCCCCACCCCCGGGCCCATCCGGACAGCGCGCCGTCCAAAAAAAATAAAAAAAATAAAAAATAAAAAAAAAAATAAATGTCTTTAATATTAAGGAATTTTAGCAATAAGATGATTATTCACCAATATTAACGTTAAGTTCGTAGAAGTTAAGGGATAAAAAAAAAAAATAAATAATTTATAATCACACATATATATTTATATATATTTATTAAAAAAACATCGATGTACGAGTAGTTGACTAGGTATAATACACATATATTCTCTTATTAGCGGGTAGGTACGTCGGTGTTTTGGAACGTAGATTTTTCTTTTAGACGCTTATTGGTTATATAAAATAACGTTTATGCACGCGATTTTTAAAATAAATATTATTACTCGCACTATATATATATTAAAAAAAAAAAAGAGGATGGACGCCAGATATTTAAATTTTAAGTTTCATTTCATTAATAGAACATAAGGACAAAAAAAATTTAAAACGATATTAAAAAAACGCAAAAAAAGTTTTTTCCTCTTTCTCTCCCTGTCCCTCACTCTCTCTTCGTCTTATGAACCGCCACATTATAACATCATATTATAAATTATTATTATTACCCGCCCGTAATGTTATCACCATTATTATTATTATTATCATTTATTTATGTTACTCCGTTTTATTATAAACCCGATCATATTATTATTATTATTATTATTGTATCCACAGTATGTTCATTTATTTATGTTACTCCGTGTTATTATACACCCGATCATGTTATTATTATTATTATTATTGTATCATCGTTTATATATTTTCTTAGTGTTGACGGTTCTGACTAATCTACTATCCCCCCCCTTCCACTTAAAATACATTATTTAGCATAGATGCCGCGAATATTACGAAAAAAAAAAAAAGGAAAAAAAAACTGTTATATTACACCGTGGCGAAGTTTTTGTACTTTTTTTTTTGACGTGTATTACGTGACACATTATTATTATGATCCCGTCAAATTCCGTTATATCGTTTTATTATTTACTACCCCTCTATTTACCCCTCAATTTACCTTGTAGCGTATATTTCGTAAATATTACGGGGGGGAAAGAAAAAAAAAACTGTTACATTATACCGTAGTGAAGTTTTTGTAATTTTTTTTTTTTTTTTCCCCGTAATTTTTACGAGTTTGCGTAGTACCCCGGCACATTTTTGTTTTGTTCTCATTGTCTACTGCAGTTATCGCTGTACAAACGTATTATAAATAATTATTGTTACTACAACCCGTCTCCCCGCCCTAATGAATGTGCACATCACTCAGTATGTACGTGTGCCGCCAAAACATCACGAAAAACTATTGTGTTTTATAACGTGTGTCACGGCGGAATACTTATATACCCTTTTATATTATTTTGAATTATTATATTATGTTTTATTATCGATTTTTATTGTCAAATTTTAAATACCCTCTCTCCACTCATCCCTCTTAAAATACTTACTATGCTGTAGACGTGTCGCGAAATATTACAAAAAAAAAAAATGCACTGTTATATTACACCGTTGCGGAGTCGTTTTCTGATTGTGTATTTACGCGTACCGAATTTAGTTTTTTTTTTTTGTTGTTGTAACGGTTTTACCGAACGACCCGCACCCGTTTTTGTAATAATAATATTATAATCGTATTGTACGGCTCAAGATTATGATTTTTGATCCATTTAAAATACATGTATACCGTAGATGTCGCAAAATGTCGCATAAAAAAAAAACAAACTGTTGTATTGTAACATGTTGTGAAGTTGTTTTTTTATTTATTGTGTATATTATGCTGAAAATAAATAGTCCCTGTAGTCCGAAATCCGTTGTGTTGTGTTTATTTATTTTCAATATCCGTCGAAAGGCGGTTATTGTGTCATAGAGTAACCTATAATATCCACTATAAACAATTTTCGAAAAAAAGGTTAAACGAAACGGACAATTGCGGTGTGGTCGCCATAATAGAGTGTTGCCGATCTAAAGCGGACAAAAGAAAAATTATGAAACCACAGAGTGCATGATAATTCGAAAATGTAAGTAATTAAGTAAGAACACGTTCCACGAAATATACAACTCTGCGGTTTTGATAAAAAAAAAATAAATTAAAATAAAAAATAAAAAATGCGAACGAATAGCAACAATTATCAAAATATCGTTATCAATATTACAGGCAGGTATCGCAGTTTTCAGTGATTCTCGAATTAGAAAACTGTCGCAAAGGTATACACGGTTAGAATCGGTTAAAGCGGTTAAAATTACAGTTCGCATGGACCACACGAACGCTGCTATATATCAAACATTAACGCAACGTTACCGATTTGTGGTTTTCGAACTGTGAACTAGGTATTGATAGTTACAGGTACTGAAACAGTTCAGAATTGTTCGACATAGTGAATATAGTTCAAACGAACTCGACACCGTTTCTCTACGAAACACGCCGTGTACAAAATTACGCACCCCTCGAAAACGATCGGGCGCAACAGGTGGGCGGCGCGCGTTCGCCAGCAGACGTAGGTATAATGTATACTCGTATAAAACGAAAATAATAATAATATCTACTTAACGTAAAGCGTGCAATATTGTCCCGCAAACTTGATTTTTTATGCTGAAAAGTTTAAATCCTCCGGATCGTTCGTAGTAATGAATGATATTTTTCTTCTTTCCGAAACAAAAATAAAAAATAAAAAAAAAAAACCACTCCTCGATCATACAAAGTCTGTAATGTCCGGGTTCGAAAATTAACGTCTACAGCGTACTCAGTTTTATAATCAAATATCGTTTTACCTCTCGAAAATTCAATTTTCTATTTCGCAAGCAGATCTACGAGCGCTATAAAAATAATTCGGAGGACGAATTTCCATCCAATAGCCCCGGCGAAAATCGATACATAAAATATTCATTGCCCGTTTCGAAATGTTAATTTAACACGATATTTATTACATTAATACGGGTCGCGTTATAATATGCCAACAACTCGACAAGTCAAACACGACCGGAATAAACAAAGTCGACAAAAGTTCCGTCGTAAATTATATAGTATAAAAATAAAGCGAAAAGAAAACCCTCCCCCCTGGTCAACGTTAGGTACGTTTTAACCGAAAACGCATATTATAGCGTATCTACTTTTAATTATATATATAAAAAAAAAAAAAAAAAAACGCATAAAATCGTCCAACGTCCGGATAAGTGTATAAAAAACTTAAAAACGAAAAAAAACAAAAAACTGCCCGGGATAAACGTGCGAAAAACCTACAAAAATTCAATTCGAAATCATAACGTATATCGGACGATATAGGTGAGTTTTTAACGGTGTCGCCGAATATTCCGAAATTGTCGACAAGAGTTGACGGTGTTATACATGGTAAGACGAATAAAGCACGCCATAATCACTTACCTAAATTTGTTTAAATAATAAATAAACCGCCGACTTTAACACGTAAAAAATCACAAAATAAATAAATATTTAAAACTTAAACTAAAACACCTAATACATTAATAAAAAACATACATCTTAATTAAGGATTTCATTTAGAAGAAATTAATCTGAAAAAGCCAGTTATACACGATGTTTTTTCCGTTTTATAAGCCAATATGAATATTTTTTTTTTATTCTTGTTGGCATCTGATTAAAATAAATAGGACCTAAGTAATCTACGAATGATTTCCCAAACGATTTTCTTGTATACATCACGGATAAGTTAAAAGCTCTATGTTCTCTAGATTTAGAAAAATCATACACGTTGGTTTTGTTTTTTAGACATTTTTTAATTGTAAACCTTACAGTAAGGCGTTTTTCTTGTATAACTGTTTAGCCGGAAGGAAACTTAAAAGCTTATAATTTAGTTTCACTGAATCTTCTAAAGATTTTTACCAAAAATTATTCTTATTACGTTATTTTGATTGATGAAATGGTTTCAAACTATTTTCTTTAGCACCACCCCATACTAAGGGCACATACTGAAAGATGGATTGATATATGGCAAAATTGATCAAACGCATCGTTAGAGCCGGCAATAGATCTCTTAGGTTTAAAAATTGATAGATTGTGGCACGGAGTTTACTAACTTAATTGTAAATATGTAGGTTCCACTCAAGTTTCCATCAAATGTAACACCTAAATAACGGATTTTAGATATTCGCTTGAATTGTTTACAGTTTATATTTTACACGTTAAAAAATTGTTACAATTGCTTGGATATATACTGAAGGAGGCAGTGGCGTATCTGGAGCTCAATCAAGGAGGGGGTGGTTTAAAAATTGCAATACACCACAAAATATCGCGAGGGGTTTCCTAGTCCCAAAAAAGCAACTTTTTTTTTTTATAATATTCTTCTCCTTAGTAATTAAAAAAAAAAAAAAAACAAAAATTATGTAGGTAGGTATATATGTTACGACCAAAATCCGAAATCGGGTAAATCTCAGAAATGTGAAAAATTGAAATGTATGGACGTTACAGTTTCGCTCAAATGATGTTGCAAGTCACTTCTATGTAGATTTGTCCGGAAAAAAAACCGAAATATAATATTTCGCCAAAGTATCGTGGGCATTTTGCGTTTTGCCCGAGCGTTTCTGAGATTTGCACGATTTCGACGTTCATCCGTAACGGCGTAATACGCCACTGGACGGATGGGAGTGTTCGAATACCTAAAAATCCCACTCTTCTACCGTAAACGTCTACGAGTCAAGAGTTAAACGAAAAAAATAAAAAAAATCATTGGGTATTTTTCCGCGGTGTTCCGCGAGATCATTCACAGCAGACTCGACGATGTATCGGTGCATATTGTTTACGAAAAGTCGACGGTGTTGAATTAAAAAAAAAAAAAAACCTAAAGTAAGTAAAACTTACGATATTTTAATAGTAATTACATACGCGTACCTATTACGTGCGTGATTGACGTGCCGCAACCGTCAACTCTGAGGCTCGTGCGCAAGGATATGTTTTGAGGGCCCAAATTACGATTCTTGTTTCTATCACTCGAATGTTGTGTTATACTGTTTACAAGTTGACGGGTACTTAATTTTTTTACATTAAAACTTTTATAGGATCGTTTGTAATTTGTCCATAAAATGTCCATACTATTGTTCAGGTATAATGTTTATTTATTAAAAAAAAAAATTATGAATTTAAGCTTTTGGGACCCTTTAGAGTAGGTGTGCTGCAGTTTGTATTGCAAACTTCGCACACGCAATTGTTATGGCGCCGGACGTGTTGAATTTTGTAATAAGTTCAATGCAATTATTTTTAGTGCCTATAAGCAGTGCTGGGAAAATTAACCAATGTTCTTGTTTAAATAAAATAAAAAGTTAATGACCAAAGTATAACGTATTATTCTACGATATAGATAAAAGATAACTTACCGCTATCCAGATAACATAAACAAAATATTGGGTACATTATTATACTATATATTAAGATAGTTCAAATAAACGTCTTATCAAAATAGTATCATGTGGCAATATTGTAGATATTACAAAAAACCTATCTAATATTTCTTTAATATGATAAAAAAAAAAAAAAAAGTACAAAAAAAAATATTATCATATCTATGTGAATTACCAAGATTATATAAAAAAAAAAAAAACTAGATCTATAAATTGTGTTTCACAACTTCCACTTATAGTCTTTCTAACGATTTCTGTCCTCTGCGTCTTCTATTATAAATTGCTGTTCAATCCTTATATTAGATTATTTTCTGCACGATCCATCCAAAGTTGTCGCGGGCTTCCTTGAAGTCCATATGAATTATTTATTAGAATAATATGGATCAAATCGTGCATTACCGATACCCTATATTCTTTTGGATACTAATTAATGTTTGAACGTTCGGTCTGTTGAATAAGTTTTCAATGTCCACCTAGATCCATAGATTTTCTAAGAATCTTTTTCTAGAACCTCAACAGTTTCTCCCTCGCCACCTTTAGTCGTCGGTCATGTTACGCATCCATACGCGGCGAAAGAATTTTAATCTACGTACTTATTAAACACAATTATTATTAAGAAGATAAAGATAAAATTAAAAGACGGGCATACTTCGCACGTGGGTTGTAGGTGAGAAGTTGGGAAGGTAGAAGAGAAATTGAATACATATCTGTACGCAACGATTAACCATTGCTAACGAAAAACGATTCTGAGTGGAGTTCGGTTAATAGTATTGCTTTTATCAACAATATATAAGTTACATTATGGTAAAATAATTGCACAATATGCATTATACATTTTCCTTAATAATATTTGTTTAATATTGTATTTAATTTCTTGTTTTCCTCATTTATTGGGAAAATCAAAACATTACCTCTCTAAAGTACCACCCCAGTCAGATTTAATTTCAGAAAAGGCACTATACTTGATACTTCGGAGCGAGATTTCTGGTGGAATTTTGGGACACAAGTGTAAAAAAATAAAAAAATAAAATAAACACCTTAGTAAAACCTATACATTCTTCGCAACACTCAGAATCTAAAAGATATAAATATACATAACGATTTTATCTAAACAAAAGTAAAAATGTATGTTATTATGAAAACATATAGATATCTATAGATAGAGATGTGAGTTTGGATTGTACAGTGGTATAAAACCTATTTTACAAGATATTAAGTACACGGCACACAATTGTTTTATACAAACTTGTATGGAAAACAATTTAAGGCGTTATTTTTAGTTACTATTGTCATATTGTATATAATTATTATTATCATTTATTATTTTAACATGTTGTTTTCTCGTTGCGTATCCATTCTAAAAATATCCATAGCTGCATAATTTTATCCTTATCAACTTTATCAAACTGTATAAAATATATTGTTATTGACATTGCATAGTATTGTGATATTTCAGATATTAATTAATAAAATAATAATCATCATTCAGTAATGACTTCTTGCGGAGGCTATAATATGCTAGTTGGCAGATAATAAGGTACTCAAATCCCAATTAATTTCGAAATTAATTAAGAAAATTTATTTGATATTTATGAATAAAATCTATTATGAAATATGAATCGTAATTAAAATATTTTACATTTAAATTATTTCCAACCACTAGGTATACGGATATATCGATAGCATGAATAAATATTAATTATTATTATTATTAATTATTCGGTGAATTTGGTCTATTATAATTCTTGTATTATATGTTTTTTAAATGTTTCCTGACCTTTTAGCCATTTATTCAATTAGTCCATTTTAAAATAATACATATTTTATAATTGACAATGATTTTATAATCTGTGTTCAATTTTCAACAATTTAAAGCACTGCAATATATATATATATAGGGATATAACAGAAATATTACTGAAATTCAAAGATTAAAAATTAATTTAAAAACTTACCTTGAATTTATGCATTTTGTTTTGGTCCCAGAGAACAAGAGCAAAAGCCAATTGCCGGCATTATTGTTTGTTTTTTTGGCTTGTGTAATTTTAGATTTTGAGTGGAGCAAAAAAGCTTTTGATTTTACAAACATTTTTTTTTTTTTTTAATCTATAAACAACTTTTCTACCAGAAAACTTGCTCGTATTTCAGTAAGTAGCACGTTTTCTGAAAGAAAATCGGTGTTGGGAGGTACTATAAGGAGGACATTTTTTTCGATTTTCTATAGAGTTGACTTATCAAACTTGAAAAACCGAAAAAAAAAAACGGGAAAATATAAGAAATGTAGGTATTAGTTAAAATATATTACTGCCTTTTTATTCTTCTGTGAACAACTTTGCTACCAGCAGTATTGCTCCAACTATTATTGATAGCAATGCTTCTAAAAGGAAATTTCACTAGGGAGGTACTTTAAAGAGGTCATTTTTTGATTTTCTCAGAAGTTTTCCCAGCAAATGTGAAAAACCGGGAAAAACGCAGGAAAACTGGAAAAATTCGATACAACATTAAACAAATATTATTAAAGAAAATGTATAAAACTTATTTAATTATTTTACTGTAAAGTTACATACATATTGTGGTGTCCCGTCATTTCGACTGAGCAATCTTGACACGCGTCAAATGAACGCGGCCATTTCGACAAATGACAATTGGGCGAATACGTCATTTCGACGCCACCACTTTTCGGCTCAAGTCGATTTTGACGCAAAACAAAAATAAAATATTAATAACACACATAGGTTTTAGCTAATTTTAACGTAAAAACCTGATATATTAATATCTGTATATTGTAGTTTGTTAATCTATATGGTCACGTATACCTGTACGTATTTTATCATTATCTTATCTTTTTTTACGGTTTGCCGTTCAATTATACCTATACACAAATACGCGTTAGTGTGCTTTATATCGCACGGTAAGTCGTATGCTTTTAAAATGTTTAAATTATCTTCCGCTGATGTGCGTTATATATTGTATACTTGTAAATTTAAAAAAAAATCTATAAAATGCCATTGGAGTTTATAAAAAGCCAACGGAGAAAAGATCTACATGTTCACGGTGAATTTATTTATAAAAAAGATAGAAAAGGTAAAGAAAAAATTATATGGCGATGCAACGAAATTTAGAATTGTCCAGGCCGAGCGCCGTACAATGCAAGAATCGTTTTTTCGTAAGCAATGGTTTATTGTTTCTTGTAAGCGTACATTAAATTATCTATAACAGTGACTGCACCTGTTCCCATTATCCTAGGACGTCTTTTTTCGATCTAAATTGCAAAAGAGTACCGTGTACGTATTTTTAAAATTTAATTTGCTTGTATTGAAAATTGTACAAAGTTAACTGAAGTTCACCAAAGGTCCATTAAGTCCAGATTTTATTATAACCGATTTTTTTTTTTTTACCATACAAAAGTAAAATTTTTAAAAAAATTGTTTCAAAAACCGAAATCAATAAAGTCGCCAGCGTTTTTAAATCACCCCCATGCCTTTACTTTATTTGCACGTGCCTCGTGTATAATTATACTCGTATTATACCGTAATAATATCCGAATAAACGTAATGACTATCTGTCAGACGTTTTTAAAATATTTTTATTTTTTTTCACATTTTTTTCTTTACAGTCCGTTTGTCACATTTTCGAGAATAATAATTTGTGCACACGTTAACGGATTCGTAATGGATTCCGTTCTGTTTTGTTGTTGTTGTTGTTTATTTTTTTTAATCTGACCGAAGAAAAAAAAAAACACGACTCCGTGATAATATTATGTTGGCGAGCTGTCATTTTTTTTAAATTGATAATATTGTACCGCCGTGCGATTAGTTTCAGTGGATTTAATTAATAAATGCTGGCGGCGGCCCGTGATGTCTGTGAACCAGTTTCGGATAGCCGGTACGGAACGTCATCCGAGCTAGTTAGCTGTCTGCGTGATCACAAAAATGATAACATTTATGCAAATCGCTTGTCGGAAACAAACGTGTTCGTCGCTTCCGTTATACGCCCGATTTCGTATACGTTTCGCAGCCAACTGTGAATAATTTAAGTAAATATTGAGCTTAAAAACAAAACAAAAAATACACAAAAAAAATCGCTGTATAGTTGTACAGTTTTAATAATATCGGTTTCACAGCGCGTCGTCCGGGTTAGATTGGCTGCTAAACGCAAAACACGCGCAGCAAAGCTCCATCACGAGAGCGAATTTTCCCTCTCTGCGGCTGACTCGTTCTGCGTAACAACATTTCACATGATTTTTATTGTTTTTTTTTTTTTTTTCATAACAGGAAATCGAACAAAAAGTTTTATCAATACACAGTTCAAGTATGGTTTCCCAGATTTTCGGCGAAATTTCGACAAAAACCGTTAAGAAAAATTCAGTTTTTAATTACCCCCCGTCCGACCCTTGCAGTAAATTGCTCTTTTACTTCTCGTCACTCTGTTTTATCCCCCGATCACAATATAATATGCAAATTTTCGGTTCTAAACTGTATCTCTATCAAAACGTACACTGTTATTAACAGAGAAACTTAACTTTCCATTAGGCGTGGGCCTAATAAATGAAATCGTTTTGTTTTATTTTAGGCAGCCAGGAGTTAATAAAAAAAACTAATAATAATATTATAAGCATAATATTGAAAATGTCTATGTATAACGATTAGTGTAAATAATTAAGGGAGAGGGGGAGTCCAGTGAAAGTCATGGACTCCAGGCCACCAGACTCCCAGAGCCTCAGTTTTTGCCACAATATATTCTTTATGTATGTATTTAACCATTGACTTACAAAGTACAACTTTGTACCTACATTAATATTTTTTCGTTGCCATATGATGGTTTATTCATAGTATTATATAGTAACAACTAAACACTACTAGTAGCTTTGTTAAAAATAATTAATTTGTTTTATTTAAATAATACTTGTGACTTTTGAACCGGAATCTATATGATATGTTTGTACTATTTATGGTTTTCCTTTTGTTAAAATACATTGATCAGTAATGATTTAAAAAAAAAAAAATGTATATTATTCGTTTTTCAACGAGGGCCTCGTTGAAAAGTTTGACACCGGGGCCTCGAAATGTCTTAATCCGGGCTTGAATGTTGCGAAGGAATATGTCAGTTCACCAGGCATTTAATAGGAAAGACCGAGAGAATTGCTTGTGACAAAAAAAAAAAAAAAAAAAAAACACCGTATAATATTTTATAGGCGAGTGCTCCATCAAACGAAAACACACGCGATAATATTATTATTTATTCTATTCGGTGGTTTTTTTTCTTTTATCGGACCGTGTCGGACAATAGGCGATTTCGGATTCTTACGCGTACACCGCGGTCGTTTATTATTACAATTCAACGGTGTAAACGGCACTTTTCGGTGCACATCATCCACCGAAAATCGCTATTCCGCCGTCGCCGCCACGGCCGGACGCACAGGAAGCACGACAGTTTCCGGTCGTCGTGGTTTTTAATTTTAATACATCGGTTATAAAAAAAAATAAACGAATACTCGTAGGCATATTATAATATTTACCACGTTCATTTACGCGTACGCGAACAGGAAACGGCCGCCGTCGTCGGGCGGACTGGATTTTAGCGATTTAGCCTGTATTATTATTATTATTTTTTTAAATCCCGATTGGTACTTCAAAAAAAAAAAAACAATAAAAACAAACGTTACGTGTTAAACCGATTGTACCGTCGTGTCATGCTCACGGGAACACGCCAACAGCGAAATACCCTTTTCGATTTGTATTCGCGTTGTGTTAATTATTTACTATGTTACACCATACACGCACTTGGTCGTGAAAACTGAACTTGAAACTTCAGAGTTTGAGGGGAAAAACGCACATTGTTCATAAATAATATCAATATCCTATCTACCAATACTTTTAATTATATTTACAAATTAACTTTTAAAAAGTAAATTATAATGTGCATCTATCGTTAAATCAGAGAATTTATTATAACCGATACGTTTGCATACACAACGAATAAAAAATTCCAGGCAAACTAGAAATTAATTATTCCCTACTTTAGAGTTCGGTTTTAATAAATGTTTGTTTTCAATTTTTTTTGTGACTGAACAACTTTTTTCTACCCGAAATCTTGCATTGATAAAAAAAAAAATGATCACTTTTTTACGTATATGTCATTCCCTCTCTATTCAAATTTTGTACTTTTTCCTTCGCAAATATATAGCATGCAATTTGTATGCTCAATTTCAGATAAATTTGTGTGTCGCTTATATTTCTGTAAAAACGAAAAACCGCCTAGAAAGCCCGATTATTAGATCATAATATTATCATAGCCATATCAAATACATTTAGACCGTGCGTCCGTGCATACTTGATACCAAGTACACACAGGCGACAAGTTTTAAAATCATAATTGTGTATTGTGCATAGGTACAACCAGGGGGGTGCTAGGGACTTTTAGTACCCCCAAGTTTAAAATAAGCACTCCCAAAAACCCTAATTCAGTTTTCCATAGTAATGACAAAACATTTTATCCATGCATTTCATATATAATTTCATATATAGTTAATGCATATAAAAAAAAACTAAGGTATTATTAACCAAAATAGCAGTTAAATTTAAAAAAGTAAAGTTAAAATTTGAATAAATTATAAAAACACGACAATCGTTTGTAAACGGATCTTGTGGGGGAAACGTATCGACTGGACCACGGACCCCTGCAAATACGTCACTGTATAACTGTAATATAATCGCGGACCGTGAAAACCGATTGCGCGTCAAAGGCGACTGACGAAAACCGATTATTTCGAGTTGTTATAAAATGTTGCAACCGTCTGAATGCCAATCGATTATCCGTATTGACGTTTACGCACTATTCGTTTTTTCGTCCAGTTAGTTGTTTATACAAACACACGCACACAAACACCCACACACATGCAAACACTTATTGAAAACTGGTTTTATTTCGCCAGTTGGACACCATTATGTTAAAGTATTTTATGGTCCGTCGCACGTTTTTTCAATTTAATTACATAAAAGTACCATATTACTGTAAATAAATAAATATTTAAACGGGAATCTCGGCAGCGTATGCAGTGCCCAGGCATTTTCAACGGGAGGGAATGTAGACACTAAATAACAAATTCACGAATGAATCGTACAATTTTCATATTGTATTTTAGATTATGATTTTGAGATCAAATTTCTAAATACATACTCGTGGTTTTTATATTTGCAAGCAAATGGACGGAAGATATAATCCCTTATCCCCTTATCCTACTCCTGTGTACGTCATTGTCTGTAGAAATGCACGGGCGTATGCAATTTGCGCAAAAAACAACCAAAAAAAAAAAAATAATAATAATAATAATAAAAAAATATATATATTTATGTAATTTGCGCCACATTTAAAAATTAATTTTGGTAATTTTCGCCACTTTTAAGGTTGTAATTTGTGCCCCAAAAAACTAAATGAAAAGGCATTATGAAATCTGCGCTATCTTGTACCTACACAAATTATAATTTGCGCCACTTTAAAATAGTGAAACAATTGTTTTTTTTTAACAGATTAACATATTGTATTTTTAATCATTGATCAATCAAGTTCATTTTAACAGTTGGTACTTTATGCACATTAAATAAGTCAATAAAAAGTAATAAAACATACACAAATCAGTAATATTATAATTGTAATTAAAAGTATACGTACTTTATGTATGATTTTTATTAGATTAGACGTAATCGATTTCGTTACTACTTATTATTAGTACAACACAACAATATTATATCGATGCAATATCAGTAAATTATTATCAGCTGGCAAATTCCAACAATTTAAGTTGATAGTGTGGCACAGATTACACATTCCATTTCATTTTCTGCCCTGACGCAAATCACCAAAATTAATTTTTAGGTGTGGCGCAAAATACATGTTATATTTATACATGTAAGGCGCAAATTGCATACGCACTTAAATGTACCTGTTGGTGGTGCGAATTACAAGCAATGAAATTGACGCAACACACCATCTCTCAAATTTACTGGCGGCATTAAATAATTTATGGGCGCTGTTGGCACCCTTACTCCTAATCGGCTTAAAGCGCTTGAGAATACCGATACGTGCAAACTTTTATTTAATTTCAATTTCCGTCGTATTCCATATCCCTACTTAATAGCGAATCGAGGAAACGTTATTGCTTTTATATTTTTTTTTAAAGGGATGGCCGCCCGCAACTATGGTAGTTATTTTGTTTTGGTAGACTACATTACGGGGGTAGACCGCGTGTAAGAAATTCGTAAAATCGTAAGTGTATGGACCGCATATTTCTCCTGCAGTAAACAACTGCTATACAGCAAATACCGCGGGAAAAATATGTTTATGACCGTGTGACTAGTTAAAACATTTTCAAAGCTCGCGCTGGAAACTTCCGTTTGATTTTTCGTGCGATCGCATTCCGACAAAATCGTCTCACGCAAATTCCGCGGGGAAAATATAACGAGCGATTATATATTTTGTTATTATCGTAGGTGCAGATGAGAAAGCGTAAAATGTTTCCATCTCCGCAGTATTTTTACACATCAAAGATGACGTAACCCCTTTATAATAGTGTTTTCAATTTTCACAAATTTGACATTTTTCGAATACTTAAACGTATCAAAAGTTTAAAATATAATATTATCTTTGATCCATATTTTTTTAAATTTTTTTTTCTTTCTTAACGTTCTGTTTTCATAAATTCTCAGACGGCCATAGAGTGTACATAATATTATAGTGTAAAGAACAAAGTAAATAATAATAATATCTTTATTACGGAAAATAAATTCGAATTTACACAGCACAATATATAAGTATAGTACATTATAAAAAAGCGACAAACAAAAAAATAAGTGGGAAAAAACAAATAATAACAACTAGTTGATAAATAAATGACGAGTGAAAAAGTGAAGATTAAAAAAAATTATTTATTACATTGTCAGTAGACATTAGAATATGAGACAAGGCTATATTTTTTTGAAAAATTATGTATATAAAATAATACTCTATTTCTATCACTAGGTAAACTGATTCTGTAATTAAGACGCTTTATGAATTCAAGATAATCCAAAACGTTATTTAATAATTTGCGCTACAGTTTCAGTGTTAATAACTATTATATATTTTATCTTATGTTATAACTTCAAAAAAAAAAAAAACTAAGAACAAAATCATATCCAGAATGAGGTGTTCTATGAACGTTGCATTGATAGCATAAAAATCGCAAAAAATTGTTATGAATATTTGAGAAGCATAGCGAGTGATACAGAGAGTTATTTTACCATATCGCACGTGCAGTATATTCAAGTTAAGAACGTAATAGATCGAATGTGTGATCATCGTGAAAATCTTTGCAAGACCGTTTGACAAACCGCCTAATTTAGCTAATGCGTGATTGGTTACATCAACCACACGGGGATCAAAAGAGCATTTTGAATCAAACATTGACAGCCAAATCGTTCATCGCATTTACCCTATTTATGGACAGATAGTTCAGTGTATAATTATAATAAATCGAATTTTCATTTAGAAAAAAATACATAGTATTGCAGTTTCTATGTAAAACAACATGTCCTTATCACCACACCACGTGCAGAAAATATTTAAGCTTAGTGAAGAAGCAGACAGTCGTTATGACAGTGAATTGGCTTTAATAATTTTTAATCATCTGCTGGTAATAAAAATGTCGAGTGTTTCAAATTATCGGGGACATTATTTATAAAAAGTAAAGATAATAACGGCGATAAATTATCTCCCCGGGGAACACCAAATTAGACACGAATATTTGCTGAAGTGAAATTTCCATATTTAACAATTTTAATTAGGTCACATAAAAACGAACGAAACCACGAAAGAAGAGAATCACAAAATCCATATGGTTTAAGTTTTAAACTAATAACAAATAAGTTACTATCTACTTTATCGAAAACTTTCTCGAGGTGTGTTTGAATAATATCAATTTGCATTTTCTCTGAGAAAGATTTTATTATTAATAGTTCAAAAATACTTACATTAGTGACAGTAGAACGGCCTAACCGAAAACCATGTCGTTCGTTACTTAAAATGGAATTGTATACGCCAATTAGTTTTTTATTCACAAGTTTTAAGAAAAACTTAGGTATACAGGAAATTTTTGATACTGGCTTTTAATAAAGATTTAAATTTTTTTTTTTTATGTATCAGTGATATAAGTGAAGTTTTCCATTTATCAGAGAATACTCCAGTTCGTAATAACTTATTGAACAAAACAATGAATAGCTGAGGTTAATACTAGAACACATTCTTTTTAAAAAAAAAAATAAAAAAATGGAGAAATACAGTCGGTGAAAAGTAATGGAAATGTTATGCTAAAATGTATTACTATGCTTAAACGGTATTCGGACATTGAAAATTACAAAAAATTGTCAAATTTTACATCTAAAATAAAAAAATAAAAGTTATAATACTAACAACAATAACAGTGTCTATATATTTAATATTTTTTTAACGAGCCATATACGAGTATAGGTATAGTTGAAAAATCTTCGTCTGGATATAGTAGAAACAAAAAGAAAAACGCCTTTTGCAAAATCAGTTAATTATTATTATCATCGAAATATTTATTAAATTATTATCATTATTAATATTGTTTAATTTCTTTTTTTTTTCTTTCGAAAAAACGCATGTCGTACGAATATTCTGAAAAACCCGTTCTCACGCTGACGGCTCCGTTAGAGATAGGGAGGGGGACGTCTGGACGCTAAAATTGTAATTCAGACTAGTAATGGTCGAATGATCATCGTGAAAAATTGGAAAAATGTTCATACGAATTTATACGGACTCCTTACTGAATTATGGTGAAAAATAAAAATCCAAACAGAAGAGCAGTTACAATCGTGTGTTTTTCTTTTGGAAAAAGTTAAGTAAAAAAAACCCGTGTCTGCGGGTCTCTCGCATCGTTCGGTTTTATTTCGAAGCGGATAAGAGAATTCGAATTCCGGACAATCTCGGTCACGACTATACGATAAAATAAGTCGTTGTACACCATCATAAAGCCAATACCTTTTTGGAAATTGTTTTTACCCTCGTCATTCAAACGGACCGTATATATTAGTATTGCCTTTGAACGAATGACTTGCGCGTATATATTATACATTTACTTTTTTTTTTTTTTTTATATACTTGCTATTGGCGAATCGGTAAATCCGCACCGCGATTGCCTTTAATATTATACATTTGATGTTTGGGTATTATTATGTTAGTGTCCTTTCTACACCCTATGCTGACACGATAAGTATGCGTCGGATTTTTTTTTGTATTAGATATATGGTAATAGATTTTAGGCAATCATTATTTCACCAATATACTTTTATTATATACGACGCCGAAAAGCAACGAGACTGTACCTTATATCGGACTTTTTGCTACTATATGTAAATCGCCACATCTAAAAATCAACTATCGACTCCCAACCTCACAGTCATTTTCATGCTACGATTTCATTTTTAGCCGGAAAAAGCGAGTTTTAAATACTCTTATAAATGCAAATAAGTCATTTGTTTGAAAACGTGTGTGTACGCAGGGTGATTTTTTTCATTTTTAATGAAATAACAATCTTTTTTTTTAAGTGAATTTGATTTCTGTTTCTTCTTACCATTAAAACCCTCTGAGACAATTGTTGGTTCATGATAAAAAAAATCATCCTGTATAAATAGAATCGTTGTCGAGGATGTATTTTTATAGGGGGTTTGAACTTCCAAATCCCGATCCCCAAACGTATGTTTGTACAATATCAAAAATCTCGAAAACTATACATAGATCTATATTGACGGGACATTTTTTTTTTTATTTTCCTATCATTAAAAAAAGAAAAAACAAAAACAAAATATTTTATCGGCAGCGAGTCGGTTGGGGCGAAATTCGAATCTAGAGACGGCAAGCTGCGCTGTTCTCGTGTGTGTTATTTTTTGTCATTCAAAATTATAAAAGTACGCGTATATTTGAGAGTATTTATATGGCATAATAAAGAAATTGCAATTTAAATAACCCGTTTAAATTCATTGTCCGTTGAACACCGACAAACACCAACAAAACACCAAAATCCAGGATTTGTTAATCGAAATGTTCAAAAATAATAACGTAAAATACGTATACGTATTTGCGCGCTGAGAATCCTAATTATTCGATTTACGCCACGGAAATCTCCCACACGAAAACGACAAAGAAAAAAAAAAAAACAAAAAAACCGTTCCGTCATCAATTATTATTAATACATTGTGAATAATAAATAATGATACAAAAAAAAAAAAAAAAAAAAAAAAAAACTAACCAATTCGAAATTATGACGATTTAATTACTAGAATATAAAAATGCAACTGTACACCTACGAAAAAAAATCAAAAATATAATAATAAAAAAAAAAAAAATATGCTGCGGCGTAACACTATTTTTCCATTTATAAGAACATTAGAAGGTTAAAAAAACAAATACGCTTATCCGTCGCGGCGAATAATATTTTTTTTTTTTAATTACAATACACAAGAAGTACTTGTATTAGGTTTGAAAAAAAAAAAAAATAATAATAATAATAACAATTTATTATAATAAAACCGACTCGTTAATATTTTAGATTGGGTACATTAATATTTACGTATAGTTTGGAATTTGTATCCGGGATGGTACTTTTGATAAATATTTGAGACCACTCGCGGGGCTACAATGAATTCTTTACTAAGGAAAGCAGCACACAGCTAACCCTTTAAATTTTAATACCGACTTACTGTTCAGAATATATAGTATTTTAAATTGAAAAAACGCGAAAAGCTAAAGCTAAAGCGGTTTTAATTAACTTGTTTTTTTTTTTCAATTTTAAAAGTGTCAGTTTCGGCCACACTTAGTCGATAATGTATTTGAATTTAAAAAAAAATAAAAAACATAATACCGAATTTGGAAAAAGAGATCCGGTTAATTTGGCTATTCATTTTTTTTGCGTTCTACGATACTTCTATAAACATTTTTAAATGGTATGATCACTACAAAAAAAAAAAAAAATGTTAAATATAAGTTGAAAATACCTATGCGATAATATCTACTCGTGCAACTTGTTTGAATTTTTCTTTTTTTTTTCTCTTTCGTTCCACTTAGTAATTTTCTGTTACTTATATTTATATTTATTTATTTATTTTTTTTTTTTTTTGGTTTTTATTAATTTAAATAAAATTAACCCTTTGTTAGCGCATCGAGGTTAATTAAATCCCACGTGATAGGATTTTGCGTGATAATGCTAGTGATTAAACTAAATTGAATTTTTACTGCCATGAAATCTGCCTATAGTACCTTATGTTACGACACTGTTTTGGTTAATAAATAACTTTATTGTGTTTAACTGTTATTATGCTATCAACTGAGTGGTATACAATGGTGAACAATATTCTAGTTACAAATAAAATATATGTTCCTTGCAAAGGTTATAAAAATTAAGCTTATTTATTTTATATTGTATTATTTCTAAGTTGAAAACCGAAAAGTAATTTTTGTTTTAAAAATAACACGCCATAAAAGACTTTTGTTTTGCTTCTTGTAAAAAATCGTAGTTATAGCAGGGCTCGGATTTTATAACACTGCAGATAACTAAAATAAACGCTATATAATATGACCTAACAAATTTTAAAATAAGCGCTATAATTTGTCATTAAAATTTTAAAATAAGCATAGTATATGCCATAAAAACGTGAAAAATGGCTAAAAAGAAAAACAAATTTTTTTTTAAAAAAATATATATACAACCGAAAGGAATCGTAAATGTAAACTATTCGTTGAGTCAATACGCAGAGCTACTTACAAATAAGTTGAAATAATATGAAATGAGAATGTAAGTGTTTTTCTTATGGGTTCACATAAATGGAAGATTTTCTTTTTCTATTTATGAAAAATACAATATAAATCATTATACTGTACATATTAGTGAAAAATAGCACTACAAATCTAAAATACTCCAAATATGCAAAAAATACCAATATAAAATGTCATGTTTGGAGACTGGCGCGTAAAACAAACGTAAAGCTCACTCTGCTATTTTTGTCCATATCCTCTAAAAATTAGTAAATGATATAGAACCTGAGCTTTGGTTATAAGATAAAGAGTTTATTTATAAATCAAAAAAAGTATACTGAAAATTGTTTTTTTTTTTTTTTCATGTAATATTATTCCTATGTCATCGAGTTGTTATGGAATTAAATTTTAATAAAATTCGAATTGTAATTATGATTTTACGCTGTTTCAAATTGTCGGGTGTAATTAATCCCAATACACTAGAGGTGCAAAAACCGTCAACATATTAACGAAGGGTTAAGGTTGTTAATGTATACATTTAGTATTTAGTAATGTTAGCTAGATGTAAGAACAGTTGCCGTCGTCTACCCCACACGCCTGTAGACTTTTGGAAACAATCGTTTACACTGTATTTTCTTATAACTATAGCCGTCGTATATCATGTTTTTCTTCTAAATGCGTGTAATCATATTAGTAGTATAGCGTAAAATATTACATACTTGCAGTACATTGTCTGTGACTGGTGCCGGTAAATCTGGGTTATCGCGCGATGTTCGAAATACTGTTTTAATATTTTCCGCCGTTATCTATCAGATAAACGTTATGGTCATCAATCCTGTACACTAATATGATTATAAACGCGAAAGTTTGTTCGGACGGATGTTCGTTACCCTTTAACGCCGAAACCGCCGAACGGATCGAGTTGAAACTTTAGTAGTTCCGTACCGACTAAAACGTATTATGTGCTATATCCCCCACCCCCATCGCCCGTATCAAACTCCTGGTGTACGGGGCCGTTACACGGTTGTCGGTATTTTCGGCGCGGAAACCGAATTATTCTTGTTGATTTACGGGTTACCTAGGACGATGATTTTCTGTTTATTTTTTTCGGTACAGGCGACGCCTGATTGGACGGTTAGTAAAATATGTAAAATTTAGTAAAATCTAGTCAAATGTACATTAGATAATGTAGCACCTCGATTATTTTACTGCCATTTTGACGTATCCAAGTTTAAATAACTCGGACGAGTAGCGCAGAAAAACGATAACGGTGAGTACACACATACGTATGCACGTGAGCAGACCCGATCAATTATTGCGAAATCCGGAAAAAATAAACACGCGATGGACTCGATGTTGACTCTCTAATACGAATTTCAACCACAAATTTAAAAGCCGCGAATATCACAAATTATTAAACGGATGCCGGCAACGAAAAACCCGCTGGCTTGTTATTTTACATTTAAATACAAACACATTTATTAATATTTATATAATGTGCGTTATTTTAATAGACGCTGTTACAACTGTTTGCATTATAATTAGGGTCCGGATTTTAATGCGTCTTTCCAATTTTATAATTTGATTAATGTAACAGAGACTTCAAAGGTGAAACTTTTATTTCAACTTTTTCTGCTTTTTTTTTTTTTTTGAATTTGTTGAAGATTTTCGGTAATTTTTTTTTCGTTTTATTGCATATTTGTACAATACACAAGTGTAATATAATATAGTATTTGTACTTAATACGGCCATAGAATAAATCTACTCGGTATACCTTAATATATGATACACGGTTTAATAATTTAAATTTAGCTTATTTAAAATATTACCCGTGTTTTCGGGTTTTCCAGTCAATCAGTCAAACACGGCCCCTCTGTTGTCAATACTATCGTCACCGGTCACAAATCAAACTTCTCAATCATGTTTTTTTTTTTTTGATAAAACGAAAACGTAAATTACCCAATAAAACAATAAATCAAATAAATGTACGTGCCATTTTTTAAGGGTGTTTTAGGATTTTTAAGGATTTTTTTCGCGGTAAAATGCATTATTTCAGCGCATTTTTAGCTTTTATTTAGAGCATTTTTCGTTGATTATTAGTGTATTTTTACACTGAACCCTAATTAGAATTATTAAGGTACTGTAAACGTTTGTTTTATTAAATTCTGAGCGGAATGTATCGGTTTATTATTGTTTTTATTTAAATTCTGAGTGAAGCGAGTAATGGAATTGGTTTCATATAGTGTGTGCTTATTTATTATCCATTATTTTTTTTTTTTTTTTAATATTTAATCACAAAATGACAAGAAAACTTTACTGTCGCGTTATTTCCGATATACTAAAACAATATTATATCATTCGAATAATAGGCTAGTCAGTATAAAAAAAAAAAAACGTAAAAAAAATTATACATCCGACGGCTGTTGTTAGAAAATACTGTTTTATTGTACATTCGCAAATAATAATATTATCACTAAGATACCCCGCAGTTAGTTTTTTTTTTTTTTCTGTACGCTGTACAACAATAACGTTGACCCGTTATCGAAATGATTGTACTATCGATTAATCGTTCTATTGTTTATAATATCGTTTTAATATTATGCTTGTTTCCCGCGAACGGACTCGCAAATCCATTGCGGAAAGACCACCAAAACGACGGTCCGTATATGTCTGAAGACAACTGCGAGGTAAGTACAGACAATTTATCGCCCGTCGACCCGTAACATTATAACGACATTATAACCGGTAGATCGGGAACGATATTAACGTCGATCTCCTTTTAAGTTATTTTTTTTAAAACGCGTAGATAAATTTATGATTATTTTTATCTTCATAGATCATTATTTTGTTGCCGGTTTAGTTATACAGTTCAACAGTGTTTACACTGGTCATTTTTTTCTGGTATATTTAATTTATACAATTGTAGGAAATATTATTCTTAATAAAAGCGCGACGACAAATATTATTCGACTTGACATTTTAAATGTATTATATTTAGCAAATGCATGTTTATTGTTAATACCTATCAGAAAATCAATCATTTTAATATTTTTTACGGAAGTCGATCGTTCGACGAAAAACATATTCTTAGAAGATTTCCATCAAACAAAAAAAGTTCGCCCGCCCCTGATATATACTGTAGAGGGACTTTTAAGGCTCCCAGAATTCATTGGGGCCACACGGAAGGTTTCAGTCCTTTAAAATACTTTTTCGACAGTAATTGAAAGTAGTGTGCTACCTTTTTTGTACAGCGATACTTACAGCGTAAGGTTTTCTTTTGGTTAGTGATAAAAAGCGTATTATTATACAATAAGACTACATTTTTTTAATAGGAAAACTGCGCGAAATTCACTATATTTACTAAAATAAAATTATGAATTTATTGACTTAGTCTGTTGCAGTAAAACACATAGTATAATGTCTCTATAGTTTCTTTTCCTCTTATTGGAAACGTCAAATGTAAACAAATTGTTATTATATTTTATTGTAAGAACTAATGTTTTTCGGATTTCACAGTTTATAAGATTAATAAAATTAAAATATAATAATAAAACCTAAAAAAAGTTTAAAACTAAAAAAAGAGTAAAACTAAAATAAATTCCTCTCTGCTTAAAATCTAAAATCGAAAAATTACCTCTTTAAAGTACCTCCTTAGTGAAATTTTTTTTCAGAAATATTGCTATGATAAAAAGTCTGGACAATATTTCTGGTTGAAAAGTTGTGCACAGGAAAAAAGAAGGGCGTAATATATTTTAACTAATACCTAGGCTTCTAATATTTTCCGGTTTTTCAAATTTCATAAGAAAACTCCTTAGAAAATTGGAAAATGACCCTTTTTAAAGTACCTCTCTAGTGAAATTTCTTTTCAGAAACATTGCTATTAAAGTTGAAACGAAATTGTCAGTGGAAAAGTTATGCACAGATAAAAAAAAAAAAATATATATATTAACATCTCAAGTTATATTCTTCTTTACTCCATTCAAAATCTAAACGTTCCCGTCTGCAAATAATTAATATTATTATAGAAGTGAAACCACAAAAACTATAATTGTAAACTGTCGTGGATTTGTATTAATAATCAATACGAGAAACCCAACATATCCGTGATATTATTGCAGCGTAAGCAAGTAACAATACGGTTACACATCTGATAAGTCGTAATAAATACAATAAGAATTCTATATTCAATGGTTAAACGAAATACGATTAAAACGATAATAATGTGATATTCAGCAATTATTTTATTAGTTAGTTATTGATTTAGGGCAGAAGACTTGTAGCTTCCAAAAAAAATACGGACATCATACATCGCACTGTCGTCGGCGAGAAGTTAAGAAAGTAGTATAGAGAGAATTTAATGAACACCTGTGTACGCAACGATTAATCTTTGTCAACGAAAAACAATTATTATGAGTGAAGTTCAGTTAAACACAGTTGCGCCCCCTCCCACCGCCCCGAGAAAATTGAACTTACATTGGCATTTGGTATAGTCATTGGTCCAGAAGTAGATGTAATAGATATAATCAATATATTATTTGACAACATTTTTTACATTCTGAGTGTAGCGAAGTGAGAGTATTGGTTTTACTAAGACGTTTATTATTATTATTTATTTTGTACAGTGGCAAAAATGTCTACGAGAAATCTTGCCTCGATATGTACGTGTGGCAACATTTCTGAAAGGAAATTTTGTCTAGATGACACTTTAGGAGGTTATTTTTCGATTTTTTAAGCGGTTTTCAAAATATCTAGAAAATCCCGAGAGAAATCTTAAGAAAACCGGAAAATGTATGAAAATATTATGCAAATACTACAAGTCTCCTGTCCTATAGTTATAGGTACCATCATGTACTATAATATTATTACGTATTATTACTTTTTTTCATATCAACAATAACAATTGTACAATAGATTATTTTCAGAAGTACATAATCGACTAAATGGGTATGGGATTTTAGAAAAAAAATTATGATTAATGATTATACAGAGTGATTCAGTAATCGTGCTCACCCCATATTTTCGGCTAAATTTCACGTATACTCAAATTCTGATTTTTGGAATTTTTAAATGTACTCAAAGCCGATATTTTCGAATACTAGGATTTTTTACGACATCTAAGCAGTATCCCGCGGTAATACCGCGGGATACTCCTTTCCGTTCATTTTTCAAATGAAAGCCTATGTTCAAAATTCCACCAATATATACCAGAGCGTATTACTATCTAACCAAAGTTGGTATCGCCACAGGCAGCTCCTTAAATGTCATGAAAAATCGTAGTATTAGAAAATATCGGCTTTAACTACACTTAAAGGTTCCAAAAATCAGAATTTGAATACATGTAAAATTGAACGAAAAAAAAATTGGGCTGAGCACGCTTAGTGAATCATATCATGTATATCATATTGTCAATATTGTTTCAACGACAACAACATATTATTTTTTCTGATATTCAAATTTGTGTGAAAAATAAGAGAAATACTTGTGGGGCATTCGAATTTTGGTGAAACAAAAAAAGTACTTCGAATGTATTCGATTTTGATTAATAAACGTGTCCGAATAATTTTACAAGACCGGGCCCGTAACTAAACCGACCCGCGCGTTTCTATTGCAGAACGATTACATTATGGTGAACAATATGAACAAAATGGACACGTTCTGGGCATTTCTGATGGGCCTGATAACGGCGTCCGTAGTGATACTGGCGATATGGTTAATAGTGTTCGGCTGGTGCGGAGTGAATAGACTGGAAAATGACACGGAGTGCATGTGCGACGTTTCCAGCGAAAGTTTTGGCGGAAAAATCGCGTCATACAACAGCGACCGCGTTGAAAACACGAACAAAAAAACGTTCAATAAATATTACAACAAATGGCGACACTGCGGTAGTACGCAGTAGATACCGTCGTCGCCGAAAAACAAAATATAATAATAATCGTCTTTTAGACGTCAGAATATTAAGTCTTCCGACGCATAAAATACATATGTCGGTCGTCCAATCGTAAAACACAGCGAATCCGCTAATTTTACATCGGAGTGATTTGTCCGTCGCAAGACGTTTACACTACGTCCACAGGCGACTAAGTTTCAATAACCCACCCATTGAAATTTCAAAGTATAATTCCAGAGAGAATAATTGTAATATTTCGATACGAAAGTGTGTGTGATATCAAAAATTCCGTGCAATTCGATTTTAATGAGAATAATATCGAAACACGAAAACGATTGATAAGATTGGCGTGCACTGTGTTTTATGATAATTAGACGGCCGTAGTACGCCGGGCTACGCGTAACATTTTCCTTGAAATTCAATCGACGAAACGAGTAATAGCCAAACAATTGTATCTGTATGAGACCAAATAAAAACTAAAAAAAAAAAAAATCGAAAATGTCGAATGCCTCGAGAAAATCACCAAAACATGTTTAAAATATACTGCGTCTAGAAAAATCTAATATTAGGATTCTGTAAAAATTGCAGGTCTCTATTTTTTTTCCAAATGACCATAAAAAAAAAAAAAAAAACAAATTCGAAATAATAATACCGTTAATGCTGTACATTTTCAGTTTTTCTTACAGTTTTTTCCAATTATTAAGTAAATGACAGTAGGATAATAATAATAAAGCAACAATAAAGAGAAGCAACTATACAGATTTGAATTTCTATATAAAAAAAGAATAAACTCTGTAATCAGTTTTTGATCGGAACAAGATTTTTTGTAAAAAAGTTGTACACACACACACACACATTAAAAAATAAATACTAAGAATAATCACACGTGATAGTAAAATCAATTCATTCGTCGCTACGAATATAAAACCACTCGTACAATAAACGGACGTGCGCGCGTGTGTACATAATATTTTTTAATCAGTATTAATCGTATAATAGACATTAATTATAATTAAATAGTAAAAAAAAGAAAACTGTTCATATTCAAATATTGAATGACACTGGTATTTTAGATTGTGAGTGGAGCGAAGAAGCTTATGTTTTTACAAAGATGTGTATTTTTATTTTTTTATTTATTTTTTTAATCTATGCGTATTTTTTTTTACTAGAAATCTCACTCCGTTTATTTTTGAGTGTAGCACCTTTTCCGTAAGAAAATCGGCGTGGAAAGAAATTTAAGGAGATAAATGTTCGATTCTCTTAGGAGTTTTCTTATTAAATTTGAAAAACCAAAAAAAAACTGAGGAAAAATGGGAAAATGTAAAAAATGTTAGTATTACTTAAAATATATTAAGAACTTCTCTTTTCCCGTGAACAACTTTTTTCCAGCAATTTTGCTCCAATTTATAATAATAGCAATGTTTCTAAAAGGAAATTGCACTGGGGAAGTACTTAAAAGAGATCATGTTTTGATTTTCTCAGGAATTTTCTCATCAAATTTGAAAAACCAAAAGAAACGTAGGAAAATCGGTACAACATTAAACAAATATTATTAAAGTAATAATTAAATCCTATTAAATTATTTAAACTATTATATGACATATATATTGTTAAAAAAACATCACTGTCGACTGAACTCCGCTCAGAATCGTTTTTCGTAAACAACGTGCACCAATTGCCACCGTGTATAAACACCTATATCAAAATATTTCAAACACAAATTCGTGGGAAGGACTACTAAAACTTATTTTGACATTTTTACGTTTTACCGCGCATAAATCAATTTGTGAACCATAGCAAATTGCCTAATATCCATACCACGGATTAGGATGGTTCTTATTTTTGAACTTAAACAATTTTGTATTGCAAACCCGGAATTTGATAGGCGCATTGTGAAAATAATTTTTGTAAAATTTTGGGTATGATAAGTCGGTCCCTTCACGTACCTAAAGAGGGGTTGTGTTTTGGATTGTTTACATTTATTTTTATCATACACAAAATATATCAAAAACTTTGTTATTATAAAAAAGATTTTCAAAAAAAAAAAATAGATTTTTTTAACTTTTCAGTGAAACTTACCGTTGTTTATAAAAAATCGTTTTGAAAGTCGGTAGATTTATAACAGAAAAAATTAAAGATTATGTAAAATTTTAAACCAACCAACTTTTAAATCGATTTTTTACACATTATAAAGGTAAATTCCACAAAATAGTTAAAGAGTACTTTTATAGAGGAAATATTTTTTATAATATTTTTAAGTTTTTGATCTATTTTTCGTATGTTAAAAATTTTAAAAAGTTAATGTAATAACCGTTCCCTATTTACAAACTTCAACCTTTTTGAGGTATCTTACCCAAAACGTACACAAATTATTTGTACAATGTACTTTACAGAATTTCGAGCCCGCAAATTCAGATATTCGACATTTATTTCCAAAATCTAAGGACCATTCTAATATGGATGCTAACGCCCGTGCAAAATATTATGGTATTCGTGATTATCGTTTCCAACAGTAAAATACAGACAACTGTAATACGTCTGGAAAAGAGACTCGCATGAGTATTTTGTGACGTGAAGTTTTTACGGAATTTTTTTTTATTTATCGGTTTGAGTCTTCCCGAGTTCTCACCCACAACAGTGGTCCACCCATCGGTGTAAAGTATGCCCGTTCGTTTTAATTGCAAACTACATCGAGGTGCTAATAATATAATTTTCAAGCACACGTCCGAATTCAATTCGACTTCGACAAGAGCACAAGACTATCGGGTGTTCGCTTACAATGGCATAGCTGTAAGTGCGCGTTTCGCGTCGGATTGTGCTGTAGGTATTCGTATGCGTACCCACACCCAACATACACACTCGGCGTGGATATTTCGTAATTTCGGAACGGAAACGCGTATCGTGTGTCGCAATGTCGTTTGCGGGGGTGAGGGCGTTTGGGAAACGTCGGGTTCGCATCCGATATTCCACTCTGGGCGGACAGGACGCGGCGGATTTACGAAATCGCGAGCGGTAGGGGCGAAACCGAGAGACGCGCCGATATTACAATACAGCTGGCCGCGTTGTTATATTGGAATTTTTGTAAACAGATAGCGTTGTCGACGGGAAACAATAATAATATTATAATAACGTTCGTATACTGTGTACACCGTGTCATAATACTGTTATTATTGTCACTACGGTGTGTTCGGGAATTCGATTGTAACGTTAATTTGAAACGGGACGACTGCCGCGCGCGGATCGCGCCCTCGGGAATTCGCGTTCTTAATTTCGATATTACCGTCGGGATACTCGTCGTCGCCGTCGCCGTACGGCACATACCTAATACCTAATAATGTACGTAAGCGTATCGGATTGCAACTCGTCGTCCCGAGTGCAGCCTATACCTAAAATATATCACGGGACGGTTTTAATTAAAACACTGAAGTAGGATTGTCGTTTTCGGTTTTTCCGTTCGTTTTAATTTAAAAAGAAAATAAAAATCGCGCGCGGATACGCCGGAGAACCCTCCGCGTGTCTTCGGGCCGTCGTGCCGCCGGCTCCGGTTCGCGTAGACTCGAATGGCGGAAATATTTCCGTTTGGATTTTTTGTTAGGACTTTCCTGTTACACGAGACTACACCTTGTTTCGCAATCCTGTTATCTAATACTTCCGAAATTCGCCCGATTTCCTATGCTATCGCACACTATACCTTACTTTTTTATTTATATTAACAAACACACTAAATGCCAAACGCACTCTTTTCACTTATAGGAAGGCGAGCAAAAATTTACCTACTTACAAAACTGCTACCATACAAAACTCCCCTTAAGCCGATCTTGGTCTTACGGAATCCAACCGCGGGAACAGCAAGAAAAATCTAACATCTATAAAATCCAAACATTCCAATCGACCTCATTACGAACGATTACGTGGGTTCCTCCGCGTGTTTCATATCACACTTTACATTCGGACTTAAAAATTCCTGTACATTATTCCGTGCCCATCTCACGAATCACTCTAACACCCATTAATCCTTGCTCCAAACTCCGAATCCGTTCCGGAAATTTCAAGAAAGTTAAAGCGAAATTGGAACCGTGACCTAAAATGACACTAGCTCTCTCTAGCCAGTAAGTATTGCCGCTGCAGTGCAATTACTTCATCCCGTCAACCATGCCAATGTTTATGTAAATCCTCAAACATGCTTATTGTAAACATTTATTTATAGATTGTATGTATTAAAAATAATAAAAAAAAATTATCAACAAATCATATTCAATTGTTTGACGATTTTTTATAATATGATGTATTGTGGGAATGGCCACATTCGAATTGTATATATAAAAAAAAAAATGAAATAGAGAAAAGATTTAAATATGAGACGTACGCGGTACAAACCACACTTGGCGTACGGTCACAGACAGACTGAAAGTAATAAATAATAATACAAAGATTAATATTATCGGTTTTTTTTTTCCGTCGATAACACAAACAAAAATTGGTAAATCCGCAAACAAAATAATAATTATTATCGTTACAGCGTAATATGTCAAATATAAAAAAAAAAAAAAATGTTTAATAATAAATGGAATCCATACAAAAATCATGTGTTTTTTTTTATCGCGATTCATTATAGTAATTGGGGAAATTGGAATTTTACTGTTTTTAATATTTCGGTAAATTCACCTTCTTTCGCGTTTCGTCTAACAATATAGACAGTGATCGATAATAATTGTAAATTGCGACGCTAATAGCGGTAGCCGCGATGACGGAGGTAGTCTTGGGTGGTAGTCGCGATACTAGCTGTATTCTCGTATTATAAATTATAGGAAAGCGCCGATTCTTTTTTTTTTTCATCGCGAAATCTACGAGCGCAACGTCGTAATACACGGGCGCGTTCGGATTTGTCCGTCGAATTTCGGTAAATTCGGCCGCGGAGAGGAAAACGTACAATAACACTGTACGGCGTGGAACGCGTGTAAAAAAAAAAAAAAAACATTGGCGAAAAACGATTACGATTATAGAAAATCGACAAGGGTATTCACATTCAGGACGCCGCGTGCAAGTAGTCCGGGGCCGGAGCGGGATCCGAATTCGGGCCGGGAGATCAAAATATTCGTCCGGGCCACCCGGCGGTAAAACGTGTACTTGCCGACCACGATTTTTCTCGCGTTTCATAGCGAAGCCGCGGAAAATTTAGAAAAGCAAGCCGGTCTTACGTGGCCGACAATTCCGCCCCTGGCGGGTAATACCCGTACATATTATACGACGACGGAGTTCGTTTAGTAAAATATCGCGACCAAAACGACACGCGAAATCCGAACGGAGATTTATGTGTCGAGGGATAAGAGACCTAATGTCATTTGCATATACGGGATTAATTATTTCACGGCGCTTGGTGGTTATTTAATCGAATCCCGTCTACGCGTCATACGAAGAGATCGTGCGACTTTGAGCCGTTCGTAAATACGCGTACGACGAGCGTACCGTAGGTTTTTTTGTTCGTTGTCGATTAAAACGAAAAATAGCAGAATATTTATTTTCCAAACCGTACACAGGGTAAACAATAATGACGACTACGAAACGGATTCTCATCGTAATGCGTTGCTTTCCTCTTAGAAATCCGTCATCGTTGTCCGTTCTTCGACTTCCAACCTTCACGTCGAGTTCAGACCGACAACTCTGTCATATAACGTTCTTCCAAAATGGCACTGTTGGCTTTTCTGCAGATCTCCTATTCCCCATCCATTTCCATGTTCTCTCGCATAACCGCATGAAATCAATAGCTTTTTTCAATTTCCCGTTATCGAATTTCACATGGTCGAAAATTGTCCCTGCCGGGGCATCTCAACAAGTTTGGCCCCCCGATCATATTTTCCCTTATAACTTATTCATCTGTTTATATGTTTACAGTGTGTATAATACACTCTCTTTGTAACGCTATATTACCACTATATTAATGTATACTTTTTTGTACTTAAAATATTGTCTGTTTAGGCGTTGAAAAAAAAAATAATAATAATAACTATTATTAATTTACACACTGCGGTTCGACGCTATCGAATACAATATTATAATTATCCACCTGTGCGATTGTTATAAATATAGGGTTCGAGACTTGTTGCATTTGCGTTTTTTTCTTTTTTTTTTTTTGTAATGCTCGTAGAATGATGTATAGTTAAGAAGGACTTTATTCACTATACAGTGAATAAATAATATAAGAAAATGTTTCGTCATATTTTAAAGACAAAGAATATTTGAACATTGATTTACATTGTGTATCTGTACATTTTTCACATTTTGCATTCCGAGTACGGCGAGGAATTTATTGGTTTTACAATGATATTTTTTTTAAAACTGTTTTTTGGAATATTATACAAATAACATTTCACCGATGGAGCGTAACATATAGGTAATTAAATCGCTATGTATCTGACGTCTTCATCTAGATAAAATTATTTTATCGAGTATCACATTTCCGTATCTATAGAATTAATTTGTTTTATACCAAAACAACACTAAATATTATCGCGCGTGATATAGAGTTAGACGACTCGAGTTGTTCTGCTTTTTTTTTCGACGAGACACGGACGTGTTTATGTTTTTGCTTTATTGAAAAAAAAAATAAAAATAATTTTCTCTAATATCGTCGGTTAGATACCTGCGAAATCGCGAGAAATTCGTTTTACCCGCGACAGGATTAATAAATGCTGACCTTTATCTCCGTTTGGTTTTTACCCAAATTCTTGGTATTCTGCTGGGAAATTGAAAATATTATACACAAAAACAGAAAAAAAGAGCCAACTGAATTTAATATCCCTAATAGACGGAGCAGTTTCCTGAAAAACATTTTAGATGATAATTTATTTTTTATTTTTCTCACGTCCCGACTTGAAAAATGATTACCTGTGTTGGATATATTTTTTTTTACAGTAGAACATTTCTATATACCAATAAAGTCTCCGATATTTTTTAGGTATTTTTTTTTCGGTCTATTTAACTATTCCGCGCCAGTGAAATTTTAGGAAGCGGAGATTGGGAGTTTTCGTTTTATAAATTGTGATTTCCAGAGTTACCAGCACCCCACCCTCCTCGATTAAAAAATTTCAATTTTTTTTTGCACTAATATTTCGTACTAATTTGCACGCCTTTAGACGTTTTATCAAAAAAAAAAAAACTCTGGGGAGAAAGGAGAGGCTGGAGAAACGTTCCTCCAATAATAATGCGAAATTCAATAGACAAAATTAATTAAATTAAATTATTATTATTCTTGGTATTTTATAATATTTTATATAATTTAAATATTTCTAAATATGAATAGAGACAAATCCCACAATATATTATCAAATAAGTAGAGCGTGGTTCACTGATTCAGTCGAATATTTCCCGAAAAAAATACTATATTGCACTATTTTAAGTCCGTTATAGGTAGTTAATACCTACCTAACCTACTAGGTATATAATTGTAAACATATACACACACGATAAAACATTATTAAAACAGAATACAAATAATATTAAAGCACCAACGATACATGTTTTATCATTATTATTAAGAGTGTATAAATTAGCCTTTATAAAATGTTGCCTGGAGAAGTGGTGGATCCAGAATTATTGAATTTCGGGGGTTCCTCCTAAAAAAATTTACTACCGATCAACCATCGCTAACTTATTTTTTGATTGGAATAAGATTTCTAGTAAAAAATGTATTTAAAGACAAAAACAAAAAATTAATAATACATAGTACAATCAATACATTTATCACTTTTCTACGCTTTTCTTCCTTGAAAACCTTGTATTCTAAATACGTAAAACAATTATTTATGAAAGTAAAAACGCTTGTATAGTCTATAGGCTGGAGGGGTGGTGAGGCTCCTGTGCTCCCCTTGGATCTGCCACCGGTCTAAGGTACACCACGTAGAGGTTTTTACCGTTTACCTCCTTGGGGTAACACACTCATAAAGGACGGTATTTACTTCCACAAAAACTACTAAATCCGATCAGAACTCAGACATTAGGTTTCTTCCATTTGAGAAAACCAGAGGCATAGGATACTGCGAATTAAATGTAACGATATGGAGCTTTTATTTGTATATATATACAACCGACAGCAGTCTGTTTAATGGGCCACTATTGTAGGTGAGAAGTTAGGAAGGTAGGATAAATAAGGTTATTTTATTTATATCTGTAAGCGACGATAAACCATTAATTGCCAAAAGACCATTCCGAGCGTAGTTTGTTAATACATTATTTAAGGCAGTACAATTTATGATTTTCGTTTAAATTTGATTTGTTCAATGATTTTGGACATTTTACTACATCTAGGTTTGGTCAATATAAGTATTATTACCAAATTTCAAATCTCTACGTAAATTTATAGCCGAATCACAGCAAAAAAACTCCAAAAAATTAAAATTCCTTAAATGCACAAAGGTGGCTCAAAAGTTTTGACGATGATACAGTAAGAAAGTAAATCAAAAAGGAAACACAAAGGTATTTCGCGATTTTTCGATTAAATCATTTTTTTTTGTAGAAAACGTAGTCTGTGTTTTTATAAAATAATGAAATCATGAAATTGTACGTTTTTCTACTTTTTCCTCACTTAAGTGCTTCTGTTTAAAAATTTAAAAAATGGCTTTTTTAGAGTACAATCTAGACAACTTAAGCTTTCAAAAAAGGTTGTCACATGTAAACAGTCTAGGAAAAACCATGTCCACAGACTAGAACAAGGAAAAAAAAAGAAATAAACAGCATTGTAAAACCAATATCTCTCTCGTTACTCTCGGAATCTAAAAATTGACCTTTTTAAAGTACCATACTCCAGTCAGATTTCTTTTCAGTAACTGTGCTACACTTGAAAATCGTAGGGAATTTTCTAGTAGAAAATCTTCTTGATACTATTTGAATTTCACCGCTTTAGCCAAAAAAAAACTTAAAACTTTTATGTCTGATGTCATTTTAACTTAAATTAATTTTGAAGACTGTAGAAATATTGTAGAAATTATGCAGTGAAACAGTACAATTCAAAAGTTAAATTAATTTTTTCACATTAAAAAAATAATAATTAAAATAATGATGATATGAATAACAAAAGTAATAATAACAATAATTAATAAAAGTTAGATGACCAAATCCAAAATACATTTATTTTAAGCAGAGTTTCACCAACGTCAAATGATCAACACTATTTTCTATATTAATGAATATTTTAAAGTGATAATCTTGTTAGCCTCTGCTTAAATATTTTGTTTACCAAAAATTACGACTTTTAACGAATCTCGTGATAAATTCACAAGCATTTCTGTTTTGGTCAAATAATTTTATCCGCAGAGTAGCTGTCGAATAAAAACTACATACAGAACTCACAAAATATTTTAATTTTATATTGTGTAAATAGTCTATAAATTACTAAATTATTTATCACTTGAAGAAAAGGCAAATATAAATTCTCTATCCAAATTTCAAGTTTTTACGATTATTTTCAACTGAATTATAATAAAAAACAAAACTGAAAATAATAAAAACATTTTTTTCGGAAATTTTTCCGTATTATCCTGGGTTTTTCTGATATAAAAACTGCTTGAAAAATCAAAAAATGACCTTACTAAAGTACCATCTATCTGATATTGAATCAATATGACAATATCTTCTTTCGAAACAGGTGCTACACTTACATATTGAAGCAAGATTTTTGATAGAAATTTTTGTCACGGTATAAAAAAAAAAAAACGTCATTGTAAATCAATTAAGTACATTTTTCGCTACATTCAGAATCTAAAATTTAAATTAAATTTACCAATTACCAATTTCGATTTTAAAAATATAATACACCATTGTATCTTTGTAAATGAAAATTTTTTTATTCTTGTTTCGATCGATGTATTTCCAAGTTCCGAAATCATCTTTATGGCATTTGGTACCGCAATTGCATTTGCACTTATTTGTGTTTAAGAATTATGGATATTTCGTATAACAGAAAAGAACATCACGCGGCTAATGTTGGGGGCGCACGCGATAACTGCAAAAAACGGACGGACGGACGACGCGGCGTCTTTCGGCCGAACAGGTGCAGGCGGCGGACGTAACCCTACCGCGTGCGCGACGACGGGAGCGTGTAGAAATCTGGAACGCAAAAACTTGGACGGTACAAAAATGGAATATAAAATTTCGAAATCCGTAAAAGTCTTGACGGAATAAATTTGTAATTTAATATTTAAAAAAAAAAAAAAAAATACCTGATACTGGGAACTGGCGCAGCCGCTGTTTTATTTAGGAAGTTATTTGGGTAGGATACACAAAGTGTTTTAATTTATATCTGTACTCAACGATAGGCCGTTGCCGACGAAAAAAACAATACAGAGCGCAGTTCGTTGGGACACATTTTTTAATGCCGCGTTTTAGTTGTTGCTATGTTTTACATCGTATGGTGAAAACCAAAGCGTGAAGGAAACCACCGAAATCACGGCATTTCGAAATACGTCTTACAGAACTTCGTTCCGAATCGTTTTTTCGTTAGCGACGGTTCGTCGAATACCGGCACTTTTTTTTTTGTAAAAAAAATATTAAATTCCCGATTTACGCCATCCCGATTCGCGCCGTCCAGGTTTCCAGGTCGGGGCCCCGACGACGCGCACACCCTTCGGGCCCGGTTCATGAAAAATGCATCGGCCCCGCGGACACGGTAACTTCGGCGCTTGTCGCCGCCGCGATTGGCGATCCCCCGGTCGACCGTATACCTACGCGCGGGTATACATGCGCGCGGCTATCAACGGGTATATTTTCAACCGGGTATAATATTTAGGCGGGGTCTCCATTAAATCCGACGGTATCGCCGCCGCCGCCGTCGTATAAAGTCCAATTATGAAAGTTTTCGTACACCGCGTTATATATAGAGATACGTTCGAGATAATAATATCATTACCCTCTTCCCCTCTCTCTCTCTCTCATCCCCTCTCTCACTCCCACTCTCTCTCTCCCACTCTCTCTCTCTCTCTCATCCTCTCTTTCTCTCTCTTTCTCACTCTCTCTCTCTCTCTCTCTCTCTCATCCTCTCTTTCTCTCTCTTTCTCACTCTCTCTCTCTCTCTCTCTCTCTCTATATATATATATATATACATATTGACGCGCGCAGTCGTATTATTTATTTACGACCGCGATACATTTACGGAACGACGCGATTTATCCCCCGGTCCTCCGAGGTCGTCTCGCTCCGTCGTCGGTCCCGCGCGTTCCCGCTCACGTCTCTGTCACGTACCGCGCGCTACCCGGGCAAAACACCGGGCGTTCCGGTTTTCGGAAAATCGATATCGACCAAGGTACGCGAGCGCCGTATGAAAAAAAAAAAAAACAACCCCGCTACGACGTGACTACGTACATTTTCCCCCGGCTGTTTATTTTGCTCGGCCGCATAATATCGCGTTTTATTTCGCACTAAATTAACGCGTTAAAACGCACGCGCCACTGTCGTATAGGCGAGAAATCGGGAAGGTAGCAAGGGGTAATTAATTTCTGTCTGTAAGCGACTCTTTGACACCGAGTACAGTGAGCGCAGCAACGTTGACACTGAACCGCAGCCGTAGTTTAGATTTTTTTTTTCGTGAAATACTCGACACGTTATGCCCAGAATCGGGAAAATCAGAGTAGAGCTATTAAAAAAATACGGGAAAAAAAAAAAATCCATGCTTGAATAATGGGGACGGGCGCAGCCACTTTTGATTGCAGGTATAGGCTATATACCTACAGTTGGGAATTTAATGTGTATATGTATATATGTACGCAACGATTAACCGTTGCTAACGAAAAAACGATTCTGAGCAGAGTTCAGTTGAAAGTGATGCTTTTTCAACAATACATATGTCATATCATGGTAAAATAATTAAATATGCTTATTATATATTTTCTTTAATAATATTTGTGTAATATTGTATCGATTTTTCGGTTTTTCTACATTTTTCCCGGGTTTTCACAATTGCTGAGAAAATTCTTGAGGAAATCGAAAAATGGCTTTTTCAATGTGCCTTCCCAGTCAGATTTCCTTTCAGAAAAAATGCTATTATTGAAAATCTGAGTAAAATTTCCGGTATACAAGTTATTCACATGCAGATAAAAAAAAATAAAAATAAACATAATTGTAAAACTAATTCGCTTCGCTCAGAATTTAAAATATTTAAATTTAATATTACAGAGATCAGACATTTTTACCCAATATATTTTTATTAGCAGCCTTTACTAGACGTGATGAAATATATATATATATATATAACGTTCTGGCGATTTTTAATCAACCTATAGCTATAGCTGTTCGAAATGTTCACTAAGTGGTTGAAAGAAATATGAAAAGTTAAAGCTACCTGTAAAGTGGTTTTTTTATTTTGATAAACGTTTTAAGATTAAATTTTAAAGAACATTTCGGAATTTGTAAAAACGTTGAACCGAACTTTGCTAAAAAATATACTCTGTATAGACCTTCCCGATTTTCCGTCTACAACAGTAGCACATACATCAACAGTGTCTGTTTTTTTTTACTTCTTTGACCTATCCTGCAGGTACCTATATATGTATACTTGTATAGTGATAATAAATAAATAATGTAAGACTAATTGGTGAAACTCTATATCGGCAGGAAACACGAAAAACGTTTCATTAATTTTAAAATAACAATACTTAAGTGATGTTATTTTAGATAATGGTTTTACAAAGAAGTTTTTTTTTTTTTTTTTTCTGTGAACAACTTTTCTACCAGCAATTTTGTACCGATTTACAATAATAGATCTTTTTCTATAAGAAAATATGACTGAGGAGGTACTTTAAGGAGGTTTTTTTTTCGATTTTTCCAACCGTTTTACATCAAATATGAAAAACCAGGAAAACATGGAAAAACGTAGGAAAATCGGTACAATATTGAATGAATTATACTGAAGGAAATTATTAATGCGTATTTAATTATTTTACCATAATATGACATATATATTTTTGATAAAGAATCACTATCAACTGTTCTCCGATCAGGATCGTTTTTTCGTTAGCAATAGTTTACCGTTGCTTACAGATATACAATTAATCCCCTTTTGTATCCTACTTTCCCAACTTCCCACCTACAACAGTGGCTGCATCCGTCCCCATTATCCTTGAACAGATTTTTTTCGCAACGGTATTTGATGACTTCGTTACTGTTGATAATAATAATATTATCACTATATTTGTCAACAAACTAAAACATTAAATATTAGTTGCATTATAGTAACTGGATCTTTTGTGTCTTTCTCTCCCTCTCTTTGTCCCTGCGGCTATTATTTCAATTTCGAAACGATAGCTGTACATCTTATACAATATTTAGCTTTTCTGTACAAACCCAGAACTTATATTTATTTTATATAACCTGTTATGGTTATTCGATAATAATATACTGCAGTACTTATAGGTTATGTCTGAGATATATTGCGTTTTAATGAGACTTTACGATACAACTATAATGCGTTTTTGCCGACGTCGTCGTCGACTTAAAATAATATAATATTATACGTCGAGAATCTGAAACGAGTCTGAAAAAAAAAAACAAAAATGAATTATTGATTAACATGTAGACTTTAATTTCACGCATCGCTTGTCTTCCGGAAATAATTGACAACGACATTTAAAACGAGTTTACCTATAGTACCTATTACGTTATTTTTTCGACTTGTTGTAGAGCTATACAGCAGTCATTTTGCGTGCACGAACATAAACCATAATTTTATAATCGTTTACAGCGGAGTTTTCGGTACCACTATAATATTTTGACTTAAAAATAAAAAATCGTAGCTGGTCCTATATGTATATTGGGCACGTAAAAAATCAACCCGGACGAAAACAGAGCAAAATAATTTAATACGGGATATAGGTTACTAAAAGGAAACTGCTAAACAAATCAGGGGTGAATCTAGCGGAACGCGGGAGTGACGGTTAAATTGTGTTATATCACCCTCCTTTAGCCCCGGCTGACCTTTCGACTTTGTTTAGTAAGTAATTACGTTATTTATTGACATTTGTACATGTCCGGAGATAAACTTACAAAATAATAAATAGAAAAACAAATTGAAGGATGATGTTAGAAGACTGGAACACCAGAACTATCCATTTAACGCAATAATAAAATATTGTAATATACCTGTGTTCGCCGGTGGGCAATTTCGCAACTTAAATTTTTATTATTCGCTCGTGTACAGAGGTAGCACGTTTATTAAATAATGTTTGTAAAAAATGATAATTTAAAAATTAAATATTTTTTTATTATAATTGCATATAACTTCTTCGCGGTTTCACTCTTTTTCGATTCGCGCTCCACCTATTGCAAAATCCAGAAACTGAAGAGAAAATTACTCAGGTTGTTATTCTCAGGTGTATATGAATATTTGATTTTTGTTCATATTTTTATAGTGACTCCTAGTTGTTATAACCCGACGTTATCCGCGTACATCCTAATCTAACCAACCTGAAATGAGTAAAAAAAAAAAAAATAAATGATATTACTTGTATTTCACAGACAAAGTGTTATTTTTGAAATGTCAATATAAAATACATAGCCTATAGTACTCCGAAATTGTGTACCTATATATAATAACGCTCTACATTTTTACCCTCTTTTATCCTTTTTAACTTCCTTAGGGATTTAATTTTGGAAAATACTTCCTTAATAAGTCCTCTTCTACATCCTAAAACGAAACTACCGACCAAATCTCATGTTCATAGCTTTAGCAGTTCCATGTCAATCAGTCAATCAGGATATACCTATATTTAAATATTATGGTGTTCTGAATATATTTTGTTAAGTTTTTTTTTTTTTTTTCTTATAACTTTACTGAATTATAGGTACCTAATAATCGTCGCACCCTCATTAAAATATTTCACCCCTGAAACCACATAATATCTAATAAAATAATAAAGTAAAAACAAAATTATTAAAATCGTTAACACTTGTAAATAAGTGAAGTGAATAAATATAGTAAATAAATATATAAAAAAATATATAATATATAATAAAAATTGTATTTGTTTTATTTTTTTATATACATTTTTTATTTATATATTTATTTACTATACTTATTTTTTTTATAACATTGACAATTTTTCCGCTAACTGAAAGTAAAAAAAAAATTCACTAAGTAAAGAACCTTAGCGTGTCGTTATTGTGCGTTTTCCAATTAACCACCCGGTTTAGACGTAGGTACTAAAATTCAGTCTTTCCGTGTAAAACAAAAATCAAAATTCTCATTAGAATATTATCAGTATAATAATATTCGTATTAATTATATTCTAACGTCAGACACCGCGGTATTGTACTCTGTTGTGTAAATAATAATAAAAGGAAAAATACTCCAATATTAACCACCCTCGTTATAATTGCTCGCTCGATAACAAACTGTCGTGTCATTGGTTTGAACCCGTATCTCATAAATTCATGCTTACGGCAAGTTTTATTTTCCCAGCCATATTATTTATGCTCATACCGTCGTAGTATTATCATTATTACAATCATCGCGGTCACTTCTCAGAATGTTCACGTCCAGTGTTGTGTTTTTTCTAGATAGGCGATCATGTTTTCTTTAATCTTTTATCGTATCTAGATACGACTTTTTAATTCGTAATTTACACGATTATTAAAAATAGCCGGTGACGTATTTAATTTACCCGTATATTTTCCGCAATAAAACGCGGTTTAACAAATCAATTATTATTACGTTACAACAATCGCACGACTTTTATGCAATCTAGATGCGTCAATCAGTGCCGTATTAGCGCATAGGCACATAGACACGAAAATTTTTGGGACATTTTAGCGCCTGCGAAAATGTGCGACTACGATTTGTATTGTAATATTCGATAAATATATATATAAATATTTTTTTATTATTGTTATTATAAGTTAATATTCACAAAAAAACGGGTGGATGATCATAGGTTCCTGGGTGTTCAGAAATATGACAACAAATTATAAGTTTTTACAAAATAAAATTTATTAAACAAATTTTAAACTGCGAATATTTTATAAATTTAACCAATTTTATTGGAACTTGTTGAATTTCAATAAATTTGTGGTAGAGTGGAAGAATTTCGGGTTGGGATGGGCGAGAGGGTGGTTGGAAAAACAAATCGGTGATTCAATGTTAAAATAATACCAGCCGCCATTGGTGGGGAGAGATAAAGAAATATGCAAAATGGTATAAAAGAAGTTATTTTCTATGGTTTTTGACAATTTAATTTTATAATATTTTGGAGTGAAATTAATTTTTTTAAGATTTATTAAAATTATTATCACATAAAAAGTTATAAAAGTGAGCCTTAGGAATCCTAGGACCAACGAAAACATTGTTGATGATTATTCTTTCTTTCTTGTTGCCTATTAGTGGCAAATCTAACAAATTTATTATTATTGTTAACCATTATTTTGGTTATTGATGCCTAGAGCTTATAATAGTGTTAATCCGGGCTTGCCACCAATTGAATCCGGTGAAATTTTACTACTTTACCACTTAGTGTAGACTATAGATACCGAACAAAATGATCTTTTTTCCATCTAGATAAAACGTAACCGATCATTTATCTAGATTTTTTAAAATTAATCTTTGTGTATACAACACAGCAGTTTACATCCTTTGATAAAATTAACCATTTTAATCTAAACTCTGAACCTATTGATATTATTATAGTGTGACATATGTATAATATATGCTTCTATCGATCTATAATTATTGGCGTGAAAAAACTATCGATTTTATTTTTATCGTCTATAATAGCGTCTATACTTGTTTTTGCCAAATTCACTAACCGCTCGATTTCTAGCGATACAAGAATAAGTACTTAACAAAATAAATTATATCGTTATCAAATATTATATTACATAATATTCGATAGCGATAGGACAAAGATATTGCAATAAAAAAATAATAGAAATTTGCTACCGTAAAATTAATATATTTTCTTAATCTAAATTAAAATTATGAGCTTATTATATTCATAAACGTATAAGTGAAAAGTATAGAATACATATAAATAGCGGTATTTACTTAAAATCGATGCTCCTGAATTGAATGTTTCTCCCCCCCCCCTCGTGAAATTACATTCGTTATACATAGGCACAACTAAGGGAGTGCAAGGGAGTCTTTAGCCACCTCTAAGTTTAAAATTAGTATACCCGAAAATACCCAATAAGCTTTTTTATAATATTGACTGAATATTTTATCCGTGTATTTCGTAATTAATAAGCGTAATAAAATACGGATTTTCTACAGGACAATGCATGGGTATATACAAATAAAGTTAAAAGTTGTGATACATTTTTGTATAATAATTGTAAATGAAATGTGCAGTTGCTTATTATTATAGGTGTCGTGTAAAGGGGATTGTTGAGGGATTGCATTGCCATCTCTAATATCTAAATACCTATAGCTTTATGGTATATGTGCCTATAATTTGTTTTTTTTTTTTATAATTCCCCAATAACGTTATATTTAGTTTGAATTAATCCTAACTGTAAACCGTCGCTTGTTATAATATATTCTTGTGCAATTTGACAATATTTTTTTTCGATAACACGTCGTTGGGTGCATTTAGATTTTTCAAGTGTGTCGTACTGTATTCCTTCTATTTGTTGTACTCTCAGCCGGGTTATTTGATCGTTAAATTCTATATCATAGTATATATACTGGGTATCGGTCGAAAGTAAACATTCCGTTACCAATATTATTTAGAAAATTATCATTCGATGGCGGTGGTTCGTGTTGTGTACACTTTACTGAGTGCATAGATACTAGACGAGTAGTACACTAAAAATACCAAAGCAAATATCGTTAAGTTTTCATATCACTTGACATAAGATGGCATGTATTCGTATGTAGCGCACACAAATGATTATGCCCCGGCGCTCTCTCTACCTGCCCTAATATAAAAATAGAATATCTCGCCAATTTTTAACATAGGTTGACATTTCAAAAGGTACTTTATAATATAGTGTAGAACAAACTATTTATAAACACTCGATCGTGTTTTAACAGATAACACTGTTTGAATAATTTCGGATAAATTCAAGTTTAAAAAAAAAAAAAAAAAAACCCTAAGAATCCTCGAGGTCAATGTAAAGACTTCAGAACTGCAGAATCAGCATGTAATTATACGCGACGCAGTAATTTACGAAAAGAAAATAATTTCAGTTGCATTGAGTCTAACAAAAATATTTGTACAAAGTTCAATATGTTTCGGTTATATACTTGGTGCCGGGGATGAAGTGAACTTGTAGAGTAAAAAGTCGCATAGTTTTCATTACGAGCACATTAAATCTCGAAAATCCACCATAAACCCGCGCAGTTTAGGCGGAAAAATAAAGGGGAAAAAAATTACATAAAACAAAATCCTGCATATGTATTGACTTCTTTTCCGAAGACCGCAGTCGTACGAACTGTGATCTCTATTTTAACGGTTTGACCGTATACAAAAAATCGTACAATTATATTATATTATAATATGAAGTATAACGAATCCGCGTTATTTTTCATATATTACTTAGAGACTATAGGGAGGTATATAATGTACACAGCAATATCGTTTCAAAAAATATCTCATTTATGTTTTTCATTTCCGTCACGTTACACGCGCGGAGGGGCTCAAAGAAGAATCTACAAAAAAAAAAAAAAACAAAACACATATTATATACCTATCCGCATTTTGTTAAAGGGATTTTTTTTTTTTAACGTAATTTCAGTTTGTTTGTTTTATCTTGAGGATATTAAGTATAATGTAGGTAGGTAGTAAATAAGATGAGTTTTCTTTTTTTTTTTTTTTTTTAATAATAATGGTAAAAATATAATAAAACCGAGGGGCCGTCCATAGGAAGTTAACTCGACTTGTGTACACTATATAATATAATATTATTATTGCGCGCCTTTGTGAAAACGATTTGAGTCAACACGTTATTTCGGCCGAGGGAGTAGGGGATCGCGTTTCCACCTGACAGACTCTCGTTGCGCTGTGAGTATAATAATAATATTCTTCGCAACAATTTCCATCATCAGCTGCTATCGAGACGAGACTAATATAATAATATACACAGCATAAAATATTTCGTCAAACATTTGTTTTCCCGGGTATAATATTGTTTATTGCTAAAAAAAAAAAAAACAATATTAAAAAAAAAAAAAATACGCCGATAAAACGAAAATTACATATTGTGAAAACGATTCGCTCTTAGGTACTTCTATCTCCGTACGTATATTATATTATTTTTCTGTTTGCCGATTTTGTTCTTTATTTTTTATTTTATTATTACCTTCGCTTTAATAAAACGGTTAAACTGCACATCGTTTGTCTTTTCAAAAATAACTTTGTTCAGCGGCAGTGCTCGAATCGGAAGGGGACTAATATATTTTTGTAATTTTATCAACATTTATTTTCATTAAAATATAAACGATGAACTTTTATAAAAAAAATAAAAATATTAGTTTTTACAATACGCTCAACTTTTTCAACTACAAATTATGTAACTCGTGATAAACCTTGTGTTAAATTATTGAACATTTTCGTTGAGAGAAACAGTTTTAATCCCATAAAACCAAACAAAAACCTAAAACGCTCTCAAATTTAAATTGGTTATAAATAACTAAAAAATTGTACCATAATTTCTGGAAAGAGCTATGTTATGTATTCGGTGAAATTTCTGGACCACGGTTATTTTTCACCGAATTACAATAAATAAAATAATCGATTATCAAATACAACAAAAATCGTTATTAAGTAAATAGGCATTACTGCAGTTTTCCCGACGCATTTTTCGGGGTTTTCTCATTATTGAATGTACTATAGAAAAAAAAAAAAAAAAAATGATATCCTCATTCTGCCAGCAAGATAAAGTTGTCTGCTAGGAAATATTTCACCCAAAGTTCATAATCGGAGCAATATGAGGAAAGTAGTTTACAGACAGAAAAATAAAAACACATACGTATCATATCGTATCACAATAAAGACTAAAAATAAATATGTATATTGTAAGCATAAATTAATCCCGCAAGAGCTACAGTGTTGATTTTTTTTTCACGACTGAATTATGTCTAAAAATTGGTACAAAAGGTTGTGGGGGTGAAGTCCCGAGGGTAAGGTTGAATTTATTAATTCTTATAATTTTTACTATCCATCTTTTTTGTATTCTTCAAATTCGAGGTCTGTTTAGCGGTTAAAAAATTGATTCATGAAAAATTTTTTTTTTTAAAAAAATAAGTACAATATAGGTAATTTTAAAAATAGTGTGTGCGACAACCGTAGACTCATCCCGGGTGGATATAATATACCAACACCGAACACAAAGTCGGGGTCACTTGTGGATTTCCGTTGTTGAATAATAATTGTTTATTCGGCAATGCATCTATATATATATAGAAACGGTCATAACTACTATTTATCATAATATTATAATTTTCACAAGAATATTGAATACTGATTATTTAGATAATTATCATATTATTTATTATTGTGCCGTCATACCGCAGAATTATCTGTCAATGATTACATTATAAAATAATCGACAGCGAAATGTAGTGTTATCATTTGTAATTGTGTTGAAATTGCGCACATAAGAATAAACATCATTATTAATATTTGAATGGCATAATTTAAGAATACTTGTTTTTCTACCGAATGTGCGTTACAGATTTTGTAAAAAGAAAACCTCAAATAAATTATTGCAAATTTATTTCCTTTCATTATTGGAGATTTCCAGTTCGATTTTATGAACTTGCGGGTGTTCGATTCGGTTCATTCCGAAAACCGAACGGTTCGTAACATCAAATTACATCTGTAGAAATAAACTTCTATAATATTTGTTTGAGTACATAATACTTGGTTGGTTACCTACAAGGTTTTATAATTTTAATTGCAAATTTCGATTCGACACGAAATGTATAAGTTATAATACCTACAGGACTTATATTGTCTTCCGCTCAGACACCCGGTGGTAATTAAAATGTAAGCCTAGTCGTTATCGGTGAAAGTTAAGAGCAACGAATTCGAAAGAAAAGTTTTTGGAGCTTAAATAATATACCAACAAGGTATTACTTTACCAAACAAATATTCTTATCTTTGTAGGTACCTATTTGTTTTTAAATCGATATTGTTTTAGTCCGTCGAGACATCATAATAATATAGCACAACAATTATTATTAAGACTTTTCTACGTCAGCGGTTCGATGAAAACTCGATATTTCGACAAGACAATGTAAACTAACATAGGCGTCATTCGAAACAATATCTTGAAGTAGCAAGCATCTTGAATATTATTTTTAATTCGGTTGCGGTTTAATGAAGCGAAAGAACAGTCGGTGGCTCAATAAGTCTTTGCAAATTGTTCATCAGGATTATAAAAAATATTAGAACGAATTTAAAATGCGGTCACTTGACGATAGTTAACAACGATCGTTGCTATCGTGATAATATAATACGATAGTTGACTTTCGCTCTCCCTATCGTACCGTTGTTCGCACCGCGAAATAATGAAGTATAGCATGGTATTCAGATCATGTATTGATGGTAGTATAATAGTATCTATCGTGATAGTGTGATAGTATTGTTCTCATGATAATAGATATCACAATTCACTATCATCGGCTCAAGTAATCAGTTACGAATTGTATACGTTCAAATTCAATATAGCCGATATAGTATAATTATTATCAGTGTGAACGTATTATGAAAAAATAAAAAAAAACAAGAAAATTATTTTTTTTTTTTACAAATTACTCGTACTATGGTAGCGTAGCCATTTATTTGTAACTCCGAAAAAAATGGCGGAGTAACAGTTGCTACTTTTCGCTACCCCGCAATGACGTCTATGTCAACTAAAACTTAATCAATATTTGAGGCGTACGAGCGCACCCGGTTTTCGACCGTGACCACATGGCGACAGCAGTAGTTATTGGTAACCTGGTATAGACCTTGTACTTGGATATATCTTCGTATACGGTCAATGGAGATAACGGTATATATTGCTAGGGGCGGTTAGGGCTATTTTATGTTACCGGGAACTCAAATTCAAGGAATCCCAGAAATTGCACACTGGCTTCGCTCGCAGTGCTTTTATAAAATAGGTGCACACTCTTACTTTCATATTATTTCATTTAAAATATAAAATTACTATTATACAGTTATAAAATCTTTAATACAAATAGTAATAGCGACAACAATAATTGACAATAAACAATAATATACTCTTATTCTAATTTGTAAATAATAATAAATTCCGATTTTGTGTACACTGTTTCACAATAACATGTTATAAGTACCTACTTCATGTAAAACTGGAATAACACGGAATGTTTATTCCTAGTCATATCATACGAAATGTATGTAATACATGAAGAAAAAAATTGATAAATGTCAAAAAAAAAAAAAACAAAAGGCCCAGAGGCCGCCCTCCTAGGCAAAGACGATTGGACACGTGAAGGTGACGTCAGGAACGGAGCTTGAAGAGAGTGAGAATAGGGAGAGGTGGTGGTAAATAGTGGAAAAAAGTGAAAGCTCTAAATGGGTTGTAAAAGCTAAAAAAAAAAATAAATACAAAATATTGTTATATTAGAATCGTATTTCGTCCTTTGAAGAATCGGCATATCTGCTTTCTGTACTCAAAAGCGGGATTCAGACTCACTGTAACTTTGGCAGCCTTATATGATGTTTGTAAAGCATTTATTTTGTCGAACGAAAAATGTTATATTTGCTGCTGCGCCGTTGTCGATAATACGTAAAACGCCAAGCACTGAGTGTAAGGTGTTGAATATTTGATGAAAATAATATGAACTACGACCGCGGTTCAGTGTCAATGTTACTGCACTCAATGTCTCGGTACGTATCGTCGGGCGTGGCCCGTTTCACCCAAAATCGACCTTTCCCGTTTCGCCCTGATACCCGTTTCGACTAAAGCCATTTTAGTCGTTTACAAATTAAGTCGGAAATGATTTTTAAATAATATAATATGGATTACAATTACTATCATGTATATATTATTATTTATTTATAGGCGCAAAGTTCTTTCTCTGATTTCGATTACCATAACTGAAGCACATATGGCTCTAAATACACCAGAAACCACTTTTACTACAAAAAACAAATCATTTGTGTTGGTATATGATTAAATAAAAATGTAATAATTTTTTTTGTAAAACTAACCTTACACTTTTAAGTAATGTTGAGGAAACAATTTATATGAACAGCAATTTCACCAATTTCTTGTCAAGTTCTTTGAACAAATCTTTTGTATACGTGGTTTTAAAAATGACCATCATATACCATTAATATTTATTTTACTTCCGGACAAAAAATTAGAAAAATATATGTATACTTTTAAATCAATAGTAAATAAATGCAAGGAGTTAGTCCTGGTTTTTATACAAAAATCAGTTACTATTGACTTTAAAAAAGCAATTCATTGAGCAGTCAATGAAATTTGGCTTTCATCGTAAATAATTGATTGTTACTTTTACCTGACACAAGCTTGGTATAGAAACGTTCAAAAATATGGTTTAGCAACTGAGTACCAAAATAATATGAGTATTGGTAAATGGATTCAACATATATATATATTTGGTTTAATATTTTTAGAACCCGCTAATGTATCCGATTGCTTTACTCAAGATTTAATAGCTCAATGTCTAACTGATGAAAAATTAGTTAAATATTGTGATTATTTAGTGGACAACTATATTTCTGACAGTTTTTTCAATCCAATATTATGGGTATGCAATTCAGCGAGCATACAGCTCACAACAAATGCGTGTGAATCGTTTCACTCGTATTTCAATAAACATTTTTATTCAAACTCTCCATCAATTATAAGTCGGTTAAATATTATACGCAATGACATCTAGACAGAAACATATATCAAAATGAATAGCGTTGAAATTCTCCCCTCCAAAAAAAAAAAAACAAAAGATAAAAAAACGAAGGAAAGACAAGAATACGACGAAAACGTATACTTTTTTATAGATCTGGTGAAATGACTAGGCATGAGTTTGTAAAATGTATGTGTAGACATTTTAAACAAATAATAATTTCTGTAAATGTATTGTGTGATGATCAATTAATTTTAGTAAACAATAATAATATATTATATTGTGTAATGCGTTTTTTAAAAATTATTAATAATATACGCATGGTATATCAATAATACTTATTATATTATTTAAAAACCATTGCCAAATTAATTTGAAAACCACTAAAATAGCTTTGGTCGAAACGGGTATCTGGGCGAAACGAACGCCGCCCGTGTTGCCACCACGCCGCCGCCCGGTATCGACCAGTTACGGCGCGAGGCGGCGGCCGTTTTGGCCATGAAACGGGTTATGGGCGGCGGGGGACGGAGGGCGAACGGCTGAGCGCGACATATTCTGAGGGTCAGCTACCAGGAGTACATGTGGACCGCGAATGGTTTTAACCGTACTCTATACCGAGACGTCTGTCTAGAATGCAGTGGTGACCAACTACGGCCCGCGATCATTTATTGATCGGCCCATCAAAGTTGTAAATCAAAATTGGAAAAAGGACAATAACTTCAAATTTCAAAAATTTCACTTTAAAATAATATATGTTTTATACTTTAAATTTTTTTTGTTTTTTTTTTTTTTTGTTTATTACAATCAACACATGATAAATAATTAAATATATCACCGTATAACTACATTGAGATGTACATACAATAAAATACAATAATCTATCAACTTAAAAGTAAAGTTTAAATTGCGGTCCGTTATTGAAATTTTAAAACTACGCGTTGAGATCCATTAGGTGAAAAATGGGTTTCATGTCAGATATTTAATATTACAGGTTAAAAAATATTTTGTTAGTCTATGTAATAGTAGAGAACAATCTCCGTCGAGAAATTTGTGAAAAATCGACTATACTTCTTCCTCTCTGTGCCCTTCGAATATAAAAATAAGAATGTATTCGATGCATGTCTCTTATTTTTCTATTATCAAGCTGAAAAATATGGGAATGTACTTTTTGTAAAATAATCAGAAAACGTCAAGGATTCACGTAGAACCCTTTCAACCACTTTGTTCCTTAAAACAGATCCGTACTCCATAATAGGATGAACTGATGAGCAAAAGAAAATCTTTAACGAACGGCCCAATTTGAATTGATACAAGGATTATATAGGGTAATTTAATTTGTATCAATATGCAACGGAAAATTGCTGAAAATTTAAAACGATTCTGAGCGGAGTTCGGTTAAACCATTTTTATTAAATTGAAATTTAAATCTAGTGAATTTGTAATTATTCCAAATAAATAAAAAGTTTTCGTTCGGGTATATAGAATTGTTGAGTATTTTCTAGGACCCAAAAAAGTTTTACCAACATAAATGGAAAGTATACGAGTACTATATAAAAGTAGTATACCTACTAGTCGCAGTACCTATGAGGTTTTTTTTTTAAGAATTTGAACTTTATACGCTTAGAAAAAAAAAACCGAACAACATATAACTTAATTTCTTTTTTTTTACCTTAATGATCTTGTAGTATCAAATTTTCAACATTTTTAATGGGCCAAAACTTTATCCACATTAAATAATAACTAGGTAATTTCGAACTGCTTTAAAAATCTCAAAAACGCCAAGATTATTTGAGAAGTATTTGCTGATAGTTTCTAGTCTCTATACGATTATTTTAAATTTAATTTTTTTCCATTATTAAGAAAACTAAAAGAACAATAAAAAAATAGTATGAGAAAAGAACCAACTAGATAACATTTGCTATTAGTAGTCATTACTGAAGTGGATAATTGAACAAGATTTTAGAATCCGAAAAAAGGAGAAGAAAAAAAAATATCTTTGTAAAATCAATACATTCAATATATTCAGATTCTAAAAAGTTTAGGGGGTTTGATCGCGTTAGCAGATTTCGCTTATGCCGACGAATATCGCTTACTACTGTATAATAATATGTTTGGATTCTCTGACCGTAGAGATAAACGTATAGTATCGGTTTTACTACGATATGAGCTTGTTCTTGTACTATTCCCTTTGTCTTTAAACAACATGTCTACCAACAAAAGTGTTATTTCAATTGAAAAACGCCAAGAGACCTTTTTTGTTGTATTTTTTTTTTTTTTTTTTTTTTTTTTTTTTTTATACATGTTAACTCGTCATCATAATCGAAGCTAAATGTATACGTGTACAAGTACATTATATAGTTATTAACATTATTATCATACCAATATTGTGTATAGTGTCATATTATAATATGTACACCGCGATGGGTGTAGCCGGTACCGTGGACCGGCGCAGCTGCGCGTAACGGCTTATCTTTCGGTCGTCGTATAATGTTCGACACCGGCGCAGTAGTTATGTTATATTATGTATTAACGAACACGATGTTTGTTATAATATTATGTTGTACAACTGTCTGCAGTAATGTTATATCGGCGGAGGCAAGAGTCGGGGGAAAAAAAAAAAAATAACGAAAATAATCCTGCAGTAATACGTAACACCGACGTCTTGTACTTACGCGGCGGAACGGGACGATGGGGAGGATGGCAGGGGAAATCGCGATAATAAATTTATATATATATATATATATATATGTGTGTGTGTGTGTGTGTGTGTGTGTAATATTGAATATATTATTATGATTGTCCGTACGTTTTGTTGTACGATTAAACAGGATCGCGATGATTCACGACTCGTGAATAAGTATTTACTTCGTTTATAATATACTGCGAATGCGTATACCGGCATTATTTATCCTCGATCTTACCCATGCGCGGCTATACCGACCCGTAACACTGTTATGCGTTCTCCTGTCAAACTGTTAATAATAATAATATTCCCATCGTAATGTACCGTCATACGGCCATCAATAAACGTTAAAATGTGCGTTTTTAATGTACGGCGCGACTACCTAACCGATCTACACTGCACGCGTCGGACGGCTTTTGCGTTGGGCGTTCGGTTGAAAAAACAAAAAAAATCTACACTCGTTTGCACTGCAGATAACCGAAACGCTTCCCGGGTTCGGAACCTGTGCGAACACAACTGGACGACCGACTGCGGGGATGCTAAAATTATGGACACATCAAAGGCCCGCGGAAAAAAGGCCCCTACCACACACCTCTCACTCTTACAATAGGCGGCTACGCATTTCATTTACAATCGTCTACACACGAATTTGTCATAACTATTTTAATATTATTTTTCATACACAATATGTGCATTATCTGCATTGATATCTGTATTTTGTTCTGCTCGTTAATTATGAAATACAATGATAAAATATTCGTTCATTATTATGAAAAAGTCGATTGTGTTTTTTTTGAGGGGGTGATAACAATCTTCTAGCCAGTTGTAGATGGGAAGGTAGGGGGTTAAATCATTCCCCCTTAAAATTGACCACGTTTAGTATAAACATCTATTAACAAAATTTGGGTTCTACGATTATTTTTCACCAAACTACAAGAAAAAAAAAATCAAAAATAATTATTACCGTCGGCTTCTCAGTTTTCCCCAATTATTAAACAAATTACATGGAAAAGCAAAAAACGACTTTTTGAAAATATGTAAAAATACTCTATTGAAATTCTGGGGAAGATTTCTTATAGAAAAGATAATTCGTAAGCATTTTAAAATAATGAATCATTAAGGCGTACTGTAAATTTTGTCCGTTTTTTCCAAACATTATTTCCCGGTTTCTCTGAATGTTCCTAAATGATTGTTAAAAACTTCAACTTCAAGAGTTTCAAGTTTTTCGAAAAAATGTCTTGTTTAGTTGATAAAGGTCGTTTTCAAGGAAAAGAATATAGGAAAACTGGGAAAGTTTACTGCGATAACGGTTTCGTTATTTTCGATTTGGATTTTGAGCGGAGCGAGAAATGTATTAGTTTTACAAAGATATTTCTTTTTTTTTCTTTTTTTTCTGTGAACCACTTTTATACCAGCAATTTTACCCTGAATTTCAATTATATTATATTAAATTATTTAATTAATTATATTGTATTGCTCCCCCCCATCCCCTGTCATATACCTGGATTCAACACACCGGGCCTAACCGTTGTGTGAAGTAGTATATTTTTTTTTGTTAAACATAATTGCGCAGAGATCTTAAATTTGTATAGAAAACTGAAAACTTCACTAATACTGAGGTTTTTTTACCATGCGGAACACAATTATAAAAATTAAAAATATAATAATTTTGCGAGTTGAGCATTACAGAATCAATGTGTTTATCTGTCAAAAATGTATCTCTAAAATTATAGTAATGACCTTTTTTTTTTTTTCGCTTATCTGCTTTGGCGAAGAAAATTCCAATGGTGGCTATCACCCTGTCATATATCTGGATCGACACTGGATTCACCATTTACGTGAAAAGCAATACGCGATTACTACGATAACGTTTTAGACTTTTTCGAAAATTCGCATCGCCGCACGCGCAGGTATATTATAGTCGCGCACTAAGTATACAAAACATTCGGTTGCAAGGGTCGGTGAGAACGACATGTCGGAGGGTCGCGAGGACGGGGTGGGGGCGGTTTTGACAAAAACCCATTCGCCGAGAACGCCGCATAATATACTAACAATAATAATATTATTAGGTATTGAAATAATTTCGCGCGGTGTATTTTACGCGTAAATATATAGCAATGCCATAGCGTAAATACGCACGTCCGTAACAGCGATACAATAATGGAAACCGAATAATCGTTGACATACCGAATTCGTACGACCGCACTTTTAGATTATAATCAAAGGGTTTATAGGTACGTCATTCAACGGTCACCGTATTTTACAAACATTTACAAACCGCACGGTCCGACTGTGCCACCGCCACGGACAGGAAACGGAATAGACGTCTCCGACCCGCCGCACGGCCCGCACGTCCGAAATACGATTTCGGAAGTGGCCCGACAGCGACCAAAAACTAATAAAACCCAATAACCATAAAAACAAATCGAAAAAAAAAACAAGCTGTCCTAGGATAAAGGAGACGGGTGCAGCCATACTGTTGTAGATTGGAAGTCGGGAAGGTTGTGAAGGGGAAATTTAATATGTATGTCTATACGCAACGATTAACCGTTGATTACGAAAAAACAATTCTGAGCGGAGTTCGGTCAATAGTGTTGCTCTGTCAGCAATATACATATTTGACATATGTCATACTATGGTAAATAATATTACATATCACAGGCGTACACCAGGAGTATTCAGCGTTTACGGCTTTATACCCTGAACACCAGACCCGGATTAAGATGGAAGAATAGGGTGCTACGTCCCCGGGGTGCACAAAAACTATATTATGAGTTGAATGAAATATTTGCGATATATGTACGTTTTGTGTTTTAATTCAATTTGAAGTTTAGGTAAAAGTTACATTTTTAATTAAACGGTCGATAAGACATTTCAATATTATTTGTATGTATTTTTTATCAGCGTTTTACGAGCTTAAAAATAACTTTCAAGGGCGCTAGTGGCACTAGTGGCAGCATTCTACATACCATGAAAAAGAGGCCTACGCACGCCTATATTACATAATATGCATTATGTATCTTTAATCTCGGGGAAGAAGGGCTTAAGCCTATTTCATATAGATTTCAACGCAAACTTATTAAATTCGTAAAATTACTTGATGACAAAATGGCCTAGTAATTACTTAATGACTAAATTATTTAATTACTAAATGCGGCGTTCTGAATACCCAAAGTCACTATGCCTTTTTGCCAAACAAAAAGTACATAATAGTGATTTAAGACATTAAGATTTTTCAGTGTAACGTGTGTTTAAATATATGCCTACATTTTTTCAATTAATACCGAACTATAAAGAAAAACTAAATAACATAAGTCATAATTATTTTAAAAAATAAAATGCCAAAAATTCACTTAGGCCTTTTTTCCCCGAGATTAAATATTTATTCTTTAATAATATTTGTTTGATATTACACCTTTTTTCCTATACGTTATTTTCCCGGATTTCAACATTTATTATGAAAACAGTTTGGAAAATTAAAAAATAAGGTACCACCCCTGTCAGATTTCCTTTCAAAAAAAAATAGCTTAACTTGAAAAAATAAACATCATAGTAAAACCAATACATTCCTCGCTTCACTCAGAATCTAAAATAGCTATAATATTGGCATTATTCAAATGCATAGTTTAACTTCAATGATTAGAACTTCGAAAATCGGGCTACTATCCGATCTAAAAAATATTCTCTTCTATTGAATAAACAAAATTAAATTAACGAAATCCGACTATTCTAAAGTACGTGGGAGTTTTTTCTGTAAGACATCTGTTTGTACTAAAAACGCACCGGTTCCGACACCCTTAATTTTAAATTGATTTGTTATTATTTTAAATTATCTACGTATACATCATATTTATTTAACACATCAATTCACATGTGGTATGTTTTAATTTGATTGGTGGAGCTAAAGTTTGAGGCCGTAATTTGAGGTATACACTTGGGTAAAGGGGATCGACATTTGAAATCACTCACCATTGGCGAATAGCCTGCCAAATAAAAGGGGAAGTTTTATAGGGCGATATCAGCAAGCGTTTAGGGGCTATGCCGCCTTTTCCCCCGTAAATCCATCACTGTCACGCCCTCCATTTTCATATTACTACTATGAAAAAAGCTTGATGCTCAAGTACAACACAAAATGTTTGGAATGATAAATTTATAATTCCTATTTCATAACATTTGTTAAATTCATTCAAAGTATTAAATTATTTCAGAATTAATTTGCGTACAGCGCATATTCAGTGTTATTTTCGACGTTTTAAAATCCGAAGTTTCGATTATTATGTCTCAATATTGTCGCTCTCGTCCGAAATTCTCGCCAATTTCGGTGTTTTCGATGATTTCGCGTAGTTTCGAAGAGTACCTACCTACCTACGTACTTACCTATCTACCGATAGCAGACGGAATATTATTATTATTATATAATGTTATTTGCACAACGTCTTGCGATTCGTCGGGTCGTCCGCAGCGCGCGGTTAGGTTAGGTTTCGAGTGAGAATCCCCGGCGTGCCTGCAGTGAACGAGCGTTTGATCGGCGATCAAAGAACCGAGTGTTATATACAGAAGTATACAGCCGCCGGTACAGGAAAAGGCAAATATGATACTATATCGAAACGCGTAAATGTAAATTATTATCATTGCAGGTACACACGGCCCGTATAGACGGTATACAAGACTCGGTAATAATAATAATATTATTATTATATCATGTTCGCTACTGCCGGAAATAATAACGACAAAGAAGATGATGATGATAATAATAATAATAATAATATGGCGGTATAGTGTTTTCGACAAGACGGAGAAACGGTTTTCGCAGGATTCTCTGCTGCGTAGCGAGAAACGTATCGGTTTTACAATGTTGTTTGTTTTAATTTTTTTTATTTTTTTTTATTTTCCGCAAACGACTTTTCTACCGGAAATTGCAATGTTTATTTATTTAATACCGCGGGACGAGCCCGATTTACGTTGAAAATCGTATTTTTATGGCCATAGATAATTAATGTGTTGCATTTAATTACATTTATTACGTATTATAGTGTCGACATTATTTAATAACTTAAACTAAAAACGAGGAGGGTTACTGTTAGCGGTGCACATTAGACGGGGGAGTTTCGAGTATCCAAAGAAATTAGTAGACACGGGGAAGTACGGGGAATGGAGTACGGGATCGAGCGGATCGAGGTGGGACTTTAAAATTAACGCGGGAGAGGAAATGAAGAGAGTCGAATTTGCCGACGAGGAGATTTGACAGAAACGAAATATTACTCGCCTGTCTATAAGTTCCGTCAGGCTTGTGAGGCCTGCTCCCATAAAACTGGAGAATAATGGGAGGTGATGGGAGCGCAAGGAATATAGAGTCGGAAAGAAACGGCGTAGATAAACCTTCCCTGAACTTTCTTCACAGAAGCGCTAGCTGATGGATTTTGCTCCAATTTTCAAGCGTAACACTTTTTCTGAAAGGAAATCCGATCGGCATGGTAATATTTTGGTATGTAATTTTTGATTTTTCTTAGGAGTTTTCATAAAAACAATGTAGGAAAACTGAATTTTTTTTACGAAACGTATTATTTTCAAATCATCAATGCTACTATTTTTCGAAACACGTATTACTAAACTCCGTTCAGAATCGTTTTGCATTAGCAATCATTGCGTATGGATGTACGTTAAATTATCCCTCTACCTTCTGATCTACAACAGCGACCGTGTATGTCCGTTTCTTTTTTACGATTAACACGCGCGTTTCCAAGGGTTATTTTTCCTATTTTTTTTTTTTTATTTTTTTTTTTTATTTTTCGGCCTCTCGGTTTATCGCATCTGACGCAGTTTATACCTCACGGATAATAACGTAATAAAAATATATCACAGTAATAATTAGAAATAACTTACACCGAAGACGACGCTTTATCGTCCGTCCGATCTCGTCTTAGTTATTATTTGACGAACGCTACGCCATAATTATGGTTGCGACATTGTTTTCAATAATATCGTGAGTTTTTTAAGCCTTTTTGTTTTTATTCTCGTACATGATAATATTCCTACCTATCGTTGTCTAGTATCTTTACCACGTGCTAATTCGCGTGTGTACCGTACGAGGGATAAACGCATTTGTCACCGCGGGTCGGTGTCTACGTTTTTCGCTATCGATCGGTGATCGAAACGATTTTATCGCGGTGGATTGACGAGACAGTGAAGAGCTAGCGGACAGTACCGTAACCGAAAAAAAATTATCAAGGTGGGGGAGTTACAGATAATTTGTAATATTTGACCTGGTTATTACTGAAACATTATTATTATAATAATATGTTTTTTTTTTTTGTAAATAAATAGATAATAAATATCGTATCTTTTATTATTATAAATATCGAAGGGGAAAAGGCCTTGGGGGGGTATATCCCCTCATCCTTGTTTTACCGTCCCTGACGACGGCAATATGCCAACTATTGATGAAAATTCGATGTCTTGTTTTCCTCAATAATTATGATTTACCGTCCAGATACTTACGCGATAATACACTTCTATAGGGACATAATAATATAAAGTTTCAAACAAGAATTTCAAATATTTCGCATATTTCGCGTTGATTTAAATTGAAAACTGTTAAATAGCTCATTACTGAAGTACCCAGTAAATTATTTACGATACAAAACCAACGCCAAATTTTTTATTTTTTAAATTAAAAACTTGTATTAGCTTTTAAAACATGCATATGCCTATGCCTAGGTATATATATGCATATAAAATGTTGATACTAAAATTGTAATTAAAAAAAAAATTCTTCATTATACTAAATAATATTTTTTTTCAACTCAAAAGTACGACTTATAATGAACCTTCTGTAAATTGTCAAGCATTTCTGTTTGGTCTAACAATTGTGTGCACAGAGTACCAATACCGAATTAAAATGACGTAAACAACTCAGAAGTATACATATTTTGGTGTACTTATACTTGATGACGTTTTTGTTTCACACGACAATGATTATTATATTATTCCTTTGGAAACGTATGGGCGTTGCCGTCGAAAATATTAATTAAGTTAGAGTAGGTACGTTAGATGTTATTCTCGTTTGATAATGATGGAATCATGTTTTTTTTTTTTTTTTATTCTCAAATATAAGTATTTTTTACGAAACAAATAATAATGGATCAATTAAAAGTCGTACGATTCGCGGGTACAAAGCCCTCGGTATAGTATTTCAATTAATAAAAATATTATGTCTCGCAGCTCCCCGGACCGACTACTAATAATAATTACGCGCCATTGTCCGCGGTAATAACCCAATTGTACCGGCCGACGTCCAATTAGCTCCGAGGGGAACGAACGGTTCCGTTCAAATATAAATAAATCTATAGAAAAAAAAAAAGAAGTAATAATACTGAAAGTGTAATTTTTAAATCCTTCTGAACGCAGCTATGAAATTGTTGCAAAAAAAAAAAAAAAAACGTATGGTTCTACATAATGTGGATAGGTTAAAATATGATTTTTTTTTTTGTCAAATTATAATTAGTTTTTTCATTTCTAACATATAATATAATATTATTATAATAACTAATTTTTTTTTTTTTTAATCAGTATTATAACAAAGTAATTACTCGATAATAATAAATTGTAACAAATTTTCAAGCCCTTATTTTTATTGACATAATATATAACATGAGCAAAAAAGCTTACAAAATTTCAAGCAGCTAAAACATAACAAAAAAAAAAAAAAATCTGTCTAGTAAAAAAAGCATGCGAAAAAATTAGTTTTTGTGATAGTAGTAGGTGCGACAAATTTGTAAGGTATATATTATATAGTATAAGATATAGGGTTATTTAATTTATACACTGAGAGCATCGGAAAATAAACGCAATCAAAAAACTATTCTGAACGGAGTACTAGTCGTGTACTAGTAGTAATATTCTCTTGTGGCGAAGATATTCCAAAATCGAGACCGAAATCAACAAAAATAAAACCGATGCATCGATACCTATTTGTTGCCTGTTTTTCCATTTTAAATAAAAACTATTCTAAGCGAAGTTCGGTTAAATATGTTTTGAAACAATTATAAAAAAAAAAAAAAAAAAACTAAATTACGAACTTTCTTTATTTTTGTAGTGTCATAAAAACAACGTACATGATGAACCCCGTGTGAACATTTCTGCCACAACAACATTATTCACAAAAAGAATAACCACTGAAAAAAAAAAATCATAATATTATGCAAAATATTTTGCAAGTTGAATCACGTCTAGTGGTTTTTAGTAATTTCAGGTTTCTATTATTATTAGTTCTAACCGAGTTTTAAAAAAAAGAAAAAGAAAATAAAATCACGTTTGCGTACATTTTCCTAGTTTTCCCAATTATTAAGGAAACTAAAAATAAAATCAAAAGAAATTACTCCCTCAAGTAAACTAAAAAGAATTTTTCCACTAGGAACTGTAACACCTTTAAAGTTGATGATCGGAGCAAGATTTATAGTAGAGAAGTATTGTTTACAGAAATATAGTAGTGTAATGATCAGGGGGGGGATGTGATTAAGTAGTTTATTTCTCTGACGACTGCACGTTTTTAAGTTCAAATTTCTTTACTTTTTAGTCAAACAAATCATCAATCTAATGTGTTTGTACCGAGTCGAATTCATCAGAAAAACCTGTATCACTTTATGTCTTGTCTAAAACGAAACCCATATTCAAACCGCTATAAATTATATGAATGAGCTTAGCTTTAGTATACCTAAATAGTACATAAATGATTAATTATACGAGTAGGTAACTAACAATTTGATTTCAATTATAATTTTGGAGTAGAGTGAATTATAAATTGCATTTACAAATATGTATAAGTTTAAAATTAATTTTTTTTAGTCCTAGTACACGTTAGAAAATACGACGCAATTTTCAAATTCAATGTCTTCCACCTTAAAAATTCCTAAATTACGGTGCTCAAACTCCGGTACCTATTATAAAGGACCGTATTTTTTTTTTATTTTTTTTTGGTAGCTAAGTTTCTCGTCTGCTGACAACAGTTTTAGAAAAACCGCCTAATTATCTTGTATTTTATAAAATACCCTTTATAATGCTGAAAATATGACGTCCTATGTGTTTTACAGTCTTGAGAGGATAAAAATAATAATCTGATATTATTTAAATGATTTTTTTCCATGTGATAATTTCGAAATCAAAACAATTTTTTAAATCATTGTTTATGAGTATGTTTTTTATTTTTTTTTTTTTTATTGTCTACGATCGCACAAATTTCAATCAATAAAATGAGGTTACAATCGGGACGTCTAATAACGTCTCGTCGGACAATTATCGTGTATACAGCCATCTTCATACATTATATTATTTTATTGACAAGTAGATCCCCTGTCTCGGTGCACAAAAAATCTTTTTATTTTGACAAGGATACGATATTTAATTGTTTTAATATTTTATATGCATAAAAGAACTTGAATTAGTCCAAAAAAATAACGTAACACCAAAGAAAATATAATCAATTTTAAAATCGGACAATTTATTTCAATAGTTTAAATCTATTTTAATTATTAAAAGGATATCATTTTAAATTCGGAGCGCAGCAAGGAATACATTGGTTTTACAATGATGTTTATGTTTTTAATTTTTTTTTTATACTATGAACAACTTTTTATCAGAAATCTTGCTCTGTTGTATTAAATGTAGCATTTTTTCTAAACGAAAATTGTATCTACTTAATAGTATTTTAAGACGGTTATTTTTTGATTTTCTAAGCGGTTTTCATAACAATTGGAAAAACGGGAAAGATTTTCAATTTTATTTTTTTGTTGTAATTCAGATAAACATATTTATAGAGAATTAAAATTCGAACAGAAAAATGAAATTCACTTTTACTAGACGTTGTAAAATTATTAAAACATTTGTGTCATATTTTATAGTAATTTTAATTTTGCGAAGTTTTTACGATATTTTTACTCGGTAGGTACTGGGTGTAAAAATGTTTAGACTAAACAAAAATGCATTGGAAATTAACAGGAAGTTCATTGTAAGTCACACTTCGGTAAAAAACAAAAATGAGTTTAATGAAGTTTTTTTTTTTTTTTTGAAGAATTTTAATATCAATTGTTGATGAAAATAATAAAAATATTATGGCTTTTCGTATCCGAACTTCACTCCGAATCGTTTTTTGTTATCAATGGTTTACCGTGGCGCGCAAATATAAATTAAATTCCCCTCTATGTCTTACTTTCCAAACTTTTCACCTACAACAGTGGCCCATCCATTGAACGAAGTATGTCCGTCATTTTAATTGTTATAGTGTTACACCTGAAATGCAAGTTACCTTTTTTTTCTCCATAAGTATAATCGTAGCTCGTGGCGTAGTTGTGGGGGGCAGGCAAGAGGGACTTGCATCCTGATATTTTTGTGGAGGGGCGATGAAGTTCGTTTTGCTCTTCCCCTCGGATAATCCAGCAGTACAAATCCTTGAATCTTTTTTAGTTAAGAAATAATGCAATATATTCATCAAACATAAAAGATGTGTAAATAATATGAAATTCTAGTTACTTTTATAAACTACTTACAGCCCCTTTTTACTATCGAACTCTTATGTAGGTATTGGACGTTAATCGTATGCGTTTAAAAAAAAATTGACTGCGATCCGCGGATGACAGTTTTTATGTAAAACAAACACAATCACACAAAAAACCTTCGTTCGATACTCTCTCTCGATATCCCGGAAAACGTGTCAAAACGTCCACGGCCGAGAATGTACACCGATCGCAACATTTTATAGGAATTACCTCTCCCCCCCCCCGCGAAAACAACGAAATATTTTTATCAAAAACAAAAAAAAAAAAAAAAATAAAATCGATTCCGTGCGTTAGAATAAACGCCGCCGACGGCGCAACGTATAAAATATGTAAATTACCGCGAAAACGCTCGGTGTTAATTTTGTTTATGTGTCGCGGCGAAACCGAGTACCCCCTCCCTCCTCCCTTTCCCCCCCCCCGCCCCGGAACGACCGATACCGACATGTCGTGACGTTTTACGTCACGCACGGTACTCCTCTGCCGCACGGGCGGGGCTGTCTTGTAAAGTTTTCGGTTCTCTGCGGTTGAGACGAACGCAAACTATCGCGTACACGCATGCGCACGCACGCGCACGATAGTGCGGCCGAGTTACCCGTACACGAGATTGTTTGCGAACCGCCGCGGAAACACATCAAAGCGCGCGGGTAAAACCGGCGCTCACCTCCGCCGCGGTCGATCACGCCGCGGCGCCCCGCGTCCAAAATCGCGGTTGAATAATAATAATAACGGCAACAATAACAATAATAACGCGCAATTTCGCGTTAACCGATACCCGTGCGCGCGGCGCGGGACGACACGCGCGCCGTCGAACTCGCATCGTCGCGCGCGGCCCTCGAACCGCACACGTGATATTTGAGTGTCAATCACAGACCCGCGCCGTGCCGCCCCGCCCGTTTCGCGTTTTTCGCACGGCGCGGATACAGACGCCGGGCTGGCGGTTTACTCGCGGACGTCCGTTTGCGCGGGAGTCACCGGCGGGTCGCTCCGACAGAGACGCCGGGGTCTTGAAAACGTTTTTGTTTTGTGTTACGAACACGCGCGCGGTTTTGCCTAAATCTTACCACATACGTACACGTGTGTATATATGTTTCCCTCTTTTCATTTTCCTTGACCGCAGTCGTTTGCCCCGGATGGAAGTTGACCTTTTACGCGACCCGCGCATCCCGTCCGGCAATCGTAATCCCAATAATATTAATTGCTAGGGATCTCGCTGCGGCGTTCTCCCGGAGTCGTGATTACACACGCGCCGATCACAAAAACGGCCGACTGCTATAAACAGGAAAAAAATCCGGGACGTCGCACAATCGTTATTGCTGAACATCATTTGGCGTTGAGTAGGCGCACGCAGATCGCAACGGCAGGATGGCGGCAATTTTGTTTTGTCAACGTCGCCTGCAGTGACTGCGGACATTATTTCCCGGGCGACGAGGGAACCGAATGGGTTAATCCGATATCACAAGTTTGTATTGCAGTGCATTCAGTATAGGCGCCTACCTATAATAGTACGGACATCACACTTTGTTTTTATACTTATATCCTCGTTATAAATCACGGAATAATGCGTTGTCCCATTGATATAACAGCAATAATTAATAATAACGAACTGGATCATTTTCGCCCGCGTCGTTGATTATGCGTGGTGAACTGTTATCATATTTATATCGGTCTACGAATTGTCGAACGCGGTTACCGGAATAATGACCATAATATATCTAAAAAAAAAAAAAAAAACGGTTTATTTCGAAAATAATTCGGACCGCAGGGGCGGGGAGGCAGCCGGTCACCCTGCAACCGCGTGCCGCAAGCCCACGGTTATTGTGATATTCCGATATCATCGATGTACCGGTTACCGGCAACATTGTTTCGCAACGTTATTCGGCTGTTTGTTTACCGAACGCCGTATACTCGCGTATTGTAATGATATTATTTTTTAGTAACCTTTACGGTTATGGAGATGTATATATATATATATATGTGTGTGTACGTATGTATAGTGCGGCGTCCGTATAATAATTTCTGTAATATAATCGGGAAACGTGGGTGGTTTATTAATGATGTCCCGTCGGCCGGCGAACGGCGTGCGAGTATTACCTGATATTGTACAGGGTGATTGTAGATTCCGAGCGCAGCCAGGGGAGCTATCGGTTTTACAATGCTGTTTATTTCTTCTTCTTCTTTTTTTTTTTTTTTTTCTTCGTTATAGTCTGTGGACACGTATTTTTCATAGTAAACCTGTTCCGATTTTTTACGTGTACCGACTTTTCTGAAAGCTCAAGTTGTCTGGATGGCACTTTAGATTGGCCGTTTTTCGATTTTCGACGCCATATATTTTAAATAAAAGCACTTAAGTGGGAAAAAAACGTAGGGAAATGTACGATTTCACGAATTCATTATTTCGTCAAAACGCGGACGACGTTTTCTACCAAAAAATAACGATTTAATCAAAAAATCACATTTTTGTTGCTTTTTTGATTTAGTTTCTTACTATATCATTGCCAAAATTTTTGAACCACTTTTGAGTTTTTAAGGAATTTTAATTTGTAGGAGTTGTTTTGCTGTAATTCGGTTATAAATGCACGGAAAGACTTGAAACTTGGTAATAATACTTATATTGGACTTGGTAAAATTTCCAAAAAATCATCGGACGAATTTTTTTAATAAACGTTTTGAATTCAAATTTAAACGAAAATCGGCAAAAAAATTTTACTGCACTTCAAATTATGTATTACCAAACTGCGCTCAGAATCGTTTTTCGTCAGTAATGGTTTATCGTTGCTTACAGATATAAATGAAATAACTTTATGTATCCTGCCTTTCCAACTTCCCACCTACAACAGTGGCTGCCCCCGTCCCAGTATCAGGTTATTTTAAAATTTATTTTTTAACGCGATTATACGCGTCTACCCGCACACAAAACACGAACATTTCGAGTGATATTCCGTCGCTAAATGATATTATACAGCAATATTTTGAAAATATTGTACCCGCGGGTCGTATTTTTTTTTTTTTAATTTTAATTTTCAAATGACTACCCCTGCTCTTTTTTCGTGAATATTTTTATCATTCATGACTGATTGTCTAAATTATCGTTCGTCCGTTGTGTTCATGTGTATTATCCGGCGTTATAGACTGTCCAATGATGCGGGCGTGGAAATTCTATACAGAAAAACATTCTCTTTTCGAATCGACAACAATGAGAGTATGGGGGGCGAGGAGCTGCTGTTTACAAATCAACAAGCGATACGCGTGAAATACGAGGGCACGATTTCGAAATTAATGCCGAAACGATAACGAGACGATTGTAACACAATATTATAATAATATGTTAACGGAGCGACTGAACATCGATTTCTCCTCGACATTTCCGTATATAAGACGTAGTATAACCACGGTGCAGGATCACGATCGATAAAAGTCACCCTGTATTATTATTATTATGTTATGTTTCCCTCGCGTGCCGGTTGAGACCGATTTAGCTTTCGAGGCGACACCGCCATCGACACGTGACGAAGGGGCTTTGGGGGAAGGGTAGGTAAGACGCATCATAATATAATTGTGTGACTCACATATAGTAATGATAACAATACAAACAATAGTCGATTATAATATTATTCGGTCGATTCCCTACACGTCGTCGTTGTCGCCGTCGTCGCGTTATTATTATTGTTGCGTGGTCTTCGAAATCTCGAAATTTTAAAAACACTCGAATGACCACGGTGAGTGGTTCACGGCAAATGCCGTTTTAAAACGACAAAAATTGCCGCCGTACGTCATCGTAACATGATAAATTCGAAAATTGACACGTTTTCACGGCGACCATTTAATTGGCTCCTAAGAAACTAAATATTGAATTGGCTTCCAATGCAATTTCGATCATGCGGTTTTCAAAGTATAAAAGTGGAAAAAATACGAAATTTTAATATTTTTTAGGGACACAGTACCAAATAATTGCTGGGAATTATCTAATAAACTTTAATACGATAACGCATTTAACAGTCACAACCGTCGTGATCATACAATATTTAACTACTATTTTCCTGGTATCGTTATACGCAGTACTCATCGCTGTAGTTCATCGCAATTCGTCGCAGTTCGTCGCAATTCGTACCTCTATAGTCACGAATAAAATTTTATCGGCCGAAAAAATTAGTAGTGAAAAGGGAGAATTAATTTTAATAGAAAATAATTTTAAATTCACCTATCATAAATCTCTTTAAAATGCATTAAAAATATTCAAATGTACTAAATTTTAACAAATTTGATGATCTATAAAATGTAACATTAATTGTATTCTAAATTATTTTAATATATATATATATTATATGATTAAATTATTATTTCGAACAATTTTGATAATCAATAGAATTATAAAAAAATAAACGCCGAGTGTGTCAACTCAATACATAAATCTCGGGAGCCAATTCAATGTGCAAAAACTGTCGATTTCCTGAGTTTGGGAGCCAAATAGTTCCTGTTTTTACTATGATAATAGATATAACATTTCGGTATATGATTGAATCGGCTCCCAAACCCGTCTCCAGGTAATCGTGTCCTCCTGTTTATGTCACAAAGTGTTTTGAACACTAGTTTTAAGCAAATCCTTTTGTTTGAAATTGATTACGCTTAAATGTTTAAAACGTATTAAACGGACAAAAATTTAATTAAAATAACAGCTACCATATGAGGTCCTGGAGAGTGAATAATATTTGTATATAGTTTCTATTCTTCATTCTCAAAATATAAATGGAAATAAACAGTTCCTATTACTTTTGGATAAAGAGAAATGGCATTTTTTTTTTTTTCATTTGTTATTATGTATTGTGTAATCAAACAATTATGATAAAATTTCATTTGTAATTAAATATTATAATGAGATATTTACAGAAATAATATTCGAAAAAAAACCCATGTTTCAAACATAATTAAAACATACACGTTCGTTTATGATTAAAAACTCGTACTAAACAAAACCGCGTTTAAAAAACACCCGTGCTTTTTTGTGACTCTGATTACCGTATTTTCGATTCTGAGTAGAGCGAAGAAGTTTATGGTTTTACAATGATGACAAATTTTTTTTTTCTTTAGATAACTTTTTTATCATTGATCTTGTTTCGATTTTTAATTGTAGCACCTTTTCTGAAAGAAAATCGGTGTAGGATAGTACTTTAAGAAAGTAATTTTGATTTTGATTTTCCCAGCAAATGTGATCAACCGGGAAAATACATGGGCAAATCGGAAAAACGTAAGAAAAACGAGAAATTTGGTACATTAAACAAATATTGTAAAAGAAAATATATAATGCCTATTTTAATATTTTACCACAATATGACATATATATATTGTTGAAAAAGCATAATTTATCAACTAAACTTTGCTCAGAATTATTTTTTTTTATTGTAATGCATCACTAAAATCCCGCGATGGACAGTTCTCGAACCGAAAACAAATACACATGTTCGTATATGATTTGAATCTGACATTAGAGAAAAAATACATACAATAAAAAACGCATAAGAATAACACGATTGTAGTTCGGATTACTGCAGTTGTAACCAGGGTTGAAGTATACCGAGTAAATTGCACATGTAGCCCCACTCTAATGGTTTTATTTTATACAAAAATTAAAAACGGCAAAGTAAGCTGCCGTTATGATTGCACATATTTGAAAACCTTTGAAAACCGAGATGGAAAATATCAAATTGGAAATAATTGGACATTTGTAAAATATAAATTAAAAAAAAAAAAACAGAAATACTTTGCACGATGGTTGGGCAATCGTTGCAGGTGAAAACTTGAGAAGGTAGGGTATAATATGGAAATATAATGTATAACTGTATAATAACTGTATACAACGATTAATCATTGCTAACGAAAAACGAATTTAAATGGAGTTCGGTTACAAGTGTTTTTCCCGTTTTTCCCACTTATTATAAAAAATGACCTCCCAATCACCAACTAAATAAAATTTCCTTTCAGAGAATATGCTACACTTTAAAATTGGAGCAAGAATTATGGTAGATATTTTGTACAAAGTAAAAAAAAAAATGAATAAACACCATTGTAAAATCAATTTTTCTCGATATTTCTCGTTTCGCTTAGAATCTATTATCCCTTATGATTTGCGAGCAAGCGTGCCCGTAGGATAAAATCTCAGGCAAAACGTTTATTCTGGAAATATTTTGTATTTTTTATGGTAAAATGGTATGCCATATGCATGATAACTGATAAGTATATTGGGTTGAAAACCCAAAGGGGAGGCCAATGACTCATTTTACTCCCTCTGTGGGCGCCCTTGTTCGTGAGTAATTTGATAAATGAGTTTGCATACAAATAGTAATTAAATAACTCGAGGCTGTGTGAAAACAGCTGTATCTTTACAATGCAATTTTTTTATTTGATTACGTCAAAGCATATAACACGCAATAGCCGGGTATATTATATCATCCTTGGTTGTAACCGTTATAGTGCACTCTCAATTGCTACAGCGACTATCGACTGTTTTATTCGTTTTTCAATTAAATTGAGGTTTTATTTAATCATTAAAAAAAAAAAAAGTTATAAATTCAGTCGTTCGATTGGTACAGAGAGAGATAAATTTGTGAATTTTCTATGCAGAGCTGGAGTTTTCACGAGTTATGCATTTTCGAGTAGTTTATATTTCAGCCCGATGCACTTAGATTGAACTTTGGGTTCATTCATTTTTTTATTTTTTAGGAACGTAAATCGGGGACCAATACGAAAATAATAATTCTGAAGAGATTTTCCTAAAAATTCGAATAAATTCGAATTCTCGTGGCGCAAATGTACAGTCCATGAAATTAAAAACTATATTATATCAAACGGAAACGCCTTTTTTTTATCACCGTAGTTCGAAATTAATCTTGTTTTTCCCAAGCTATTTTGACAATATTACAAACTTGTGTATACATTTCTCAAAACCGCCCGATATTCAGCTGCCTAAAATTTCGAAGAAAATTGAATAACGATGAAGAAATCTCATAAGAAAATTTGTTATTTTAGATTCTGAGCGGAGCGAAAAATGTTGTTTATTAATTTTGTCTGTAGACAAATTTTCTACTATCGATTTATTCCGATTTTCAAGCATAACATATTTTTTGAAAAGAAATCGGACTGGAGTGGTACTTTAGAAAAGTCATTTTTTTTTTCTTAAACGGAGGAAAACACGGGAATATGTACGAAATGTATCATATTTAAATTATACATTTTACAGCCTTTTAAAACATATCTGTATATAACCGAACTCCGTTCAGAATCGTTTTTCGTTAGCGAAGATTAATCATTGTATACATAAAAAAACCCCGTCTATATTATCCTATCTCCCCAACTTCTCACATACAACAGTACCCCACCCATCTTGCGAAGTATGTCCGTATATTTTCTTATAAAAATACCTTGATCGTTGTGAAAATTCCATATAAATACCTATCGAAAGGCGTCTGGTATGTAATATTGATTTTTCACAATATAATTTTATTATACCGTGATTGATATTTTAAGTTTTATATTTTCGGAGCGAAAATAGCAAGACGAAAATTAATATATAATTACGTACTATAATATGCATAGGTTTTTCGACAAAACAAATTTATTTAGTTTGGTCGTATACTACTGCAGTTTTGCAGTATATATTATAGAAAATTCGATTAGTATCGAATTTTGATTAATTTTTTTTTTTCAAATTATATTGTGTTGCTATATTTACACGTTGCGCTGTACACGTTTGATAATAATCGATAGTAATAATATGATTTCAGAAACCTCAAAATTCACCGTTCGGTTAAACCTGCAAGCGTTATTGCAGGTTATAAAAAAACACATTATTTTATAATCAACAGCGCATTTTTCGCGTGTATACCTAATATCATAATAATGGCAAAAATATTTTTTATAACGATATTTAAGTTCAAATAACGAAGTTTAAAAATTATGTGTACGCAAACGATTGTAAATCGAGAAAATTGTTCTATCCGTCCGAGACTCTTACGCAACACTTATATTCTTTTGACGATGATATAAATTATGGCGCGACGTCGTAGGGGTCGTGTTGTCTCCACGACCCCACCATTGGCTTATAAAAAAAAAAAAAAAAAAAATCCATCAATTAATTAGTATTTATTCAATCATTTTTTTTTTTTGAAATTAAAATAAGCTATATATTTCGACCAAGAAAAAAAAATACTTGATTTATTGAACAAACAAATTATGCTAATTTGAATCGGCTTTTAAACTCTCCACCGTCGGATTAGGTACATCCGAAGAAGATTCTACTATTTATTCATGGATCATTATGGTCCGTGATTATAATTTACTTTACCTTCTCCCGTGGGAAATTCCTAGCCGCGGCACCGTCGCGAAGCTTCGCAAATATTAATAATTGGATCATATCGGTACTATTTAAACGTGATTTTTTAATGTAGTACAATTCTTATCTCTAAATAAGGTATTCAAAGGACGGATATACTTCGCACGTGAATAGGCCACCGTAGATGAGAAGTTCTAGTTGAAATTGCAACTTTTAAATTAGTTATTAGTTGAATTTAATGTATATTTGTACGATTAACTATTGCTAACGAAAAACGATTCTGAGCAGAGTTTGGCTTTGTCAACAATATATGTCACATTATGGTAAACTAATTACACAATATGCATTATATATCTTCTTTAATAATATTTGTTTAATATTGTATTTATTTTCCTGTTTTTTTTTTTCGAGGTTTTGGCCATGTTTTTCTCAATTATTGGGAAAACTCCTGAAAATATCAAAACATAATTTCCTTACAGTACCACCTCATTCAGACTTCCTTTCGGAAAAAGTGCTATCATTGTGAATCGGAACACAATTGCTGGTAGACAAATTGTTTATTAAAAAAAAAAGGCCGTATACTTTTTTACTAATACCTTAATGTCATACATTTTCCCGTTTTTCCTCAGTTTTCTTTTTTGGAAAGAAATTTGCTTTTATTTTATTGAATAAAATAATAGTTAACATTTTTCTAGGTATGTTTAATTATCATTACATGTAATATTACAAAAAAAAAAAATAATTAATTAAAAATTAGAGCGATATTTGACCTTGACAGTTTTCGTATAATATACTCTATCTAGGATCAATTTTGTGCAATACAATCTGCAAACCGTATTCTGTTGGAAATTTATTTCTTTTTGACATTTTCAGGCTCGACGTAGTAGAAAACCTCTTTTTGCATTTATAATATGTCGTTGGAAATATTAATAGAGTTTGATTGTTCATTCTTATCTTCTGTTGATATGAAATATTATGGGTACACTGTTTACTCGTAAATTATGATTTCCGATGTCATATCATCTCACGTACAATAATGTAGTACGTAAAATGTTTTTTCTTAGTAGAAGTAATGAATAGACACTTATTAGAATTGTGTACAATGTTAATTTTTTTAAATTTTAAACAGAAGAATTAGACTTGTCCGCCACCCGATATTAAAACTTATCGACCGGTCGATAACCACCGATCTAATACATTATAATGTTGTATTTATATTACTTACACTGTGATTGCATTTACTATTACACTCGTTCTGTTTAATCCTTTTAATTTGTATCGGTTCGATTATTAGTTATATTTGCCGACTGACCCATATTAAATAAATAAATCGTTAAAAAAAATATGTTCACGTATATTATAATATAATATATCGAATAGAACAAATGTCATTTCAAGTTGTCCGAATCTTCGCGTTATTGTACCCTGTATATGAAAAATGTAATATATCACATTATCGTATAATATTCTGTTTTTTTTTTTTTTTTTTCTAAACTGTTGACGGTGTTTTCGTGTCGTTCAGCAGCCGGTGCAGCTGCGACAAACAATACGGATTCGTGTAACGAACGCCGCGTGTCGAGGTTTCCATAAAACCATTACTATCGTAATACAATCTCGGTATATATTATTATTGTAGGTGACGGAGGAAGTTTTGAAAAAAAGAAAAAAAAAATTGCATCGGAGTCCGTATAAAACCACTATATGTTCATCGTGTAATAGACCCCGCGTAAGTGCATTAATATGAGTAAATTACGGTTTTATTCGGTCCGCAATCCAATAGACAGATAGATGTGTAGGTAAGTGCATGTACAAAAATATAACATCGCTGCCGCACGTCGCGTCGTATAATTTTGCTATAAACGGTCCGACGTTTTCTTTCCCCTTATTTTTATTCTATTCCAAACATCGGCGATTTAGGTACACACGGACCCCTTTGTGACTATTCGACCGTATAAGTTATCACAACCTCGTCACTCGGCGGCGTGTATAACGTTTATTATACGCATACAGGGTGATTCTTTTATACTAGGAGTAGGAAAAATATTTTAAGAAATTAAATGGTGTTCTACCACTTCTTCCCAGTTGAAGCGCTGATTTTATCACGATCCATTCGAACATTTTAAGTGAATTTAGTAAATTTTAGACCGCACTATAGGAGGCAATATTGGGTATCATTCGCATACTAAAAGTGCAAATAGGTGCATTAATCCTATATGGTATAATGAGTAGGGATAAAGATATGAAAACGGTGTTAAAATAAAGCGTACACGATTCCATGTAATATATTATACAGGATTAAAAAAAAAAGAAAAAAAAAATAGAAATGAAATTCTTTTGAGAATATCGCTGGATCATGATAAAAGAACCACCCTGTAACATATTATCATACTCGGTAAACAGTATAACACACCGTGGGAATTCGATAATCCGTGTCCGATCATCGACCGCGGACGACGACAGTATAGTCAGCAGCAGAAAAATATACGACGACAACGCACAGTGGTTTGAAATTCGTTTTTTGACGGCCGAAAATCTAAAAAAATTGTTTAAAAAAAGACGGGTATGTACGCATACTTCGCACGAAGAGTGGGCCACTTACTGTTGTAGGCGAGAAGTTAGGAAGGCAGGATAGGTAGAGGGAAACGGTTAATCGTTGCTTACGAAAAACAATTCTGAGCGGAGTTCAGTTGTACACGTTTTGAAAGTCCGTAATATTTACGACTTTTGTCAAAAGTTGATATTAAAATTTTTTAAAAATATAATTTCACAATACATTCGATTTTTGTTGGTTTTTTTTTTTTTTTTTTACCACAAAGTGTGACCTACAATGTATCTCCTCTTAAATTGTCAAACATTTCTGTTTGGTCTAAATATTTTAGCTCAAATGGTTTGGAAATTTTACCGCATCTAGTAAAGCCGAATGTTCTTTCCAAGTCTTATAATAATTTTAACTGAATAACAAAAAAAAAAACAAAATTGAAAATAATAAATTTCGTATATTTTCCTTGTTTTCCTACGTTTCCCCCTAATTATTATGAAAACCACTTAGAGAATCAGGAAACAACCACCTTAAAGTACCATCCAGATAAAATTTCCTTCTAAAAAAAGTACTACAAATGAATTTTGAAGCAAGATTTCTGGTATAAAATTTGTTTCCAAATTAAAAAAAATAATAATAATAGATGTGATTGTAAAACCAATAATACGCCAAAAAATATCGGAAATAATCAATTTTGCTTCACACAAAATCCAATACGTAGGTATTCATCAAAAAATTCATTTGGATTTTAAAATTTACATACATACGTATCTGTACATTTTTATCGAACCGAAAACTAAAATAATGAACGATTCTGATTTGTTTTTTTTCTGTTAAAATTGTTCATATTGCTGTTTTATAATACGCACAATAATAAAATACGTGTGAATTAAGAAGTTGAATTAAGAAAATGTATAATAAATGAACAATATATCATTTCGCAGAGTGAATAAATTAATATTACCATTTTGTAGCTTACAATTATTGAAAATATTCGACGAGAATGTGTAACGCCAGTTGTTTTCGGCGGAGCACGACGGAGAACCGAGTTTCGTCAACAATTTGCAGTTTAATTTCATAATATTTCACTTTGAAAAATCAATACATATTATACTGAAAATTAAATATTAATGACACAATAATTACTTTGTACCATATTATATGTGTTAGTAACAACATGATTTTCACTTTTGAATTCTCTATGTGTCCCCTAAACATTAAGTGAACTTTTTGCTATACACATTTCAAAGGAAGACGCTCGGTGTTAGTGGTAAGTTTAAAACTTGTCTTTGGGAGGGATCTGTTTGTCCCTGGGGCTCTTGATTTCTCTCCGCGGCCTTGAATAAATTTGAAGATGTTTTTATTAAAAACATATTTTTATATGAAATTTAGTTTTAAATAATTACTATACAATACGGCTTCTATTGTATATTTGTAAAATATAATTAAATAAAAAATTTCGCACGTGGGTGCAGCCACTGTTATGGGTGGAAAGTTGAGAAGGTAGGATGCAGACGAGAATTTAACGATAAACCATTGCTAACGAAAAAATGATTCTGAATGGAGTTCAGTTAATAGTGTTGCTTTGTGAATAATAGATTGTACGGTATAATGTCATACTATAGTAAAATGATTACAACAATGTGTGTTTTCAATACAACAATGGTTATTTAAAAAAATATTAAAATATTAAAAAATTAACAGTAACAATAAATAAATAAAAACAGTTGCCAATGAAACCCTTATTTTTAGTTTTTCAAAAAGTGCTATACTTGATAATCTGAGTAAGGTTTCTGGTGGAAAAAGTGTTGATATAAAAAAATAATAATAATAAACATCATTATAAAATCAATACATCCCTCGCTCCGCTCAGAAACTACAAGTCAATTATTTGCCCAAACAAACGAAATAATTTATAATTTAATAATTAACAAACGATACATTTTTGTGATAAATTGTTTAACTCTGAACTTGTGAAAAGTGAATCTGATGAACTATGTAACCCATTATGTGGGTTACATATAACCCACATAATCCTATACAACTACTATTGCAGTAATATATATTTACAATTAAGGGTTGGTGAGGGTTAGTGTTTAAAAACATCATTACGAAACGGTTTTTGTAGAAAATATTATACACTATTATTAAACTTCCGTATGTTTTTTGTGCAATTCAAATTTTAATAGATTATACGTAAAAATAAAACTAAAAACCAATCTAATTTCTTAAAAAAAAATTATCAGATATTTAAAAAAAAAAAAAAAAATGTACGGGAAACCGTCAACTTTTCGAGCAATGTATAAAGAAATTGTATTTTATACACATGCAGTATTACGAAATAATAGCGCTGTGCGTTTTTCGCGTGATTTTAATATTCAAGAAAGCGCGCTGATAAAATAGAAAATTCATCCCCGGTTCGTAAAACTTGAACCACTCTGAAGTACGGGAAGGGGTTGATTTATCACACTTGGACTTTATTATAATTATTTTTTTTAATAACCGCGTTGTAAAACGAAATTCGCGGATACTCGTCGACGAATTTTCCAATTCGAAAAATAAGGAGCACCTTAATAAATATTATAATGTGTACAACGCGCGATATTATTATTACATTATTATTGTTTCATGGGCCGTCGTTAAAATTGTATTTAATTCTCGAATCGAAACGGACAAACGGCCGTATAAATCATATTAATACCATTGAGAATAATTATTATCGTTCGTCGTAAAACACACCGGAGTAATATCAACCCCTAAAATAGCAGCAAACACCAGTAGCGGCTGTAGTAATAATAATTACTATGATTATTGGACAACGGCGAACGTATTATTATGTACTAAATTATCATAACCGGGTAAAATACGATTGAGGACGGCATTTTTTTTTTTTTTTTTCGGTAATTTACGACCGAAAACTGCTTTTTATCGAACGGCCGAGCACGATATTTGGCACTGACCTAGTTTTACCAAAAGAAAAACTAAAATTAAAGGGCATTCCAGTCAAATATTATAGACGAAACAGAAGTGGTAGAGATCGGACAAAAAATAGGCCCCAGCTGAAATTTGGTGCACACATAGAATTCGCCATCCCACAGGACACATTAAGAGTACTGACACCTACCCTCTGCGCGTAGTTCTCCAGCTATCAAAACGGGGTTAAATCTACCCTTTCATCGATTTTCTTATAACTCGTTAACCCTTGGAATTGCGACCAAAATATTTATGTAATTATTTTACTGCAGTAAAGGCCGAATACCGAAAATCCAAGAATAGTGAACAATACAAACTAAACAAAAACCGTCCGGTATATTATTGTAACTCGGGAAGAGCCTAAAAAAATGTGGACTACTAAAATACTTAAAACAAATAATCTTAAAAGACAGTGAAATTTACCACAAGACTTCACTATTTCGAATTATTAAATTTTCACCTGATTATGGTTTGTGTGTCCGATTTGTACTTTTTTAAAAGTATTTTTTACACCGAAACGACTTAAGACTAAAATTAAAAACCTCGTGTTTTCGCATAATATAGTATACATTTTTTTTTTTTTTAATAATATATATATAATATTACCGTCAGTTTGATATGTCCGGTGGCACTATATTACAGTAACTGTTAGTGCACTGCAGTATTATTTCCTGACGGAATTGTATTTTACGAGTATTAGAGGTATGAATGCGTGGGTGAAGATGATGGACACGGACAAAAAGCTCTCTCTCGTCTTTTCGTCGTCTCGAACATTATAAATTCGTTTTGCGTGCGCGTGTACAATATGAAAAACGTCGGCCGAGCACGTATAGTAGGTAATTATATAAATATAGTTTCGAAGACGCGATGACTGGGATTTAAAAGTTGTGGGGGCACTATTATACGTGGAGCCCGCGAAAACATATTAACTCAACGAAAACAAACAGAAAAAAAAAAAGTTTAAAATGACAAAATTTCCCACAGGACTGCACATATTTAAAGGATTACTGTTGAGATAGGGACTTATATACATAGATACTGTCGTCGGCCCCCTTTTATAGTTTAAAGTTGTGTCCCGGCCGAGAGTTAATAAGTTTAAAATATAAAAGTTTACGGTGTACGGTGTTTTTATAAGAGGCGTGGTTTTTCGGTTTTTTTTGCTAAACAAATCAATTTCATCAATTCGTTAGCTGTCCCGCACGGCTTTACCCGTGCACAGTATTGAACGAAAAAAATAACCCGTGTTATTCCGTGACCCTCCGTCTCTATAACAGTGAATCATTGTTTCTCAGTAATTATTTTGTTTAAAAATCGTATTTCCTTATCAATGACAACCAAATTATTTAATAACAATTGTTTTTTTTTTCCATACACGTTGAATAAAGACTTTAGGATTTTAGAGGGAAGTTGGAAGGGAGGACATATAGATCAATTTTATTTACATGCAACGACCAACTGTGGTTAACGAAAAACTATTCTGAGTTGTGTATAAATAGTCGTATTTTTCCCTCGTTGCCAAAGTAACCCAGAAATTAACGAAAATTGCTAGTTTTGCCAATAACTCTACAAGGAAAATCAAAAAAAATACTACGAAATGAATCAACTAGAACAAAACTTTTACAATAATGTTGGAACAGGAGTTGAAATAAACTGGAGCAGGATTTTGGATAGAAAATTGTTTACAGACACAAACAAAAACACCAACTGTTTTGGGGGAAATTCGACAAAAACACATCGTCCTCGTATTGTTTAGAATCTAAAAATTCGTTTTCCGCTCCAAAAGTACTAAAATGTCCCTAAGTCAACCACTCTTTAGGGATTGAATATCAAAACTTAGACTATGAGAGGTATGGATGAAACCGTTCATCCGTTCCTGCAATACGTATGCGTTTTCAGAAAAACAGACAGACAATTCTTTTTAGATTCCGGGCGTACCGAGGTATGTATTATTAACATAATATTTTATAAACGCACGTCCACGAAGTGCTGTTAGTCCATCGTGACAGACAGGGGCTGATAGGCAGATTAAGGATAAATATTAACCTTTGTGGCCCATATCACGGCCATTACGCCGTTGCCATCCAGGGGAGTCTATACAGGCTGCTGACGACGGAGAAAAATAACTATACTATTGGCGCTTTTTTTTTTTTTTTTTTTTTTTAAATATCGCTCGTTCCTAGATAATAGTATAATATAATATGTCGATAAAAAATAACGTGTCGCCCGCGTTATTATTGTTTTGTTCAGCATATCGCGAAATCTTCTTCAGACCGCAGTCGATGCGCCTACTTTTAAAATTTAAAGGTATTAATCATTAAAATGTATACGTTTGTGTAGGTATTTTTGGTATTTAAAAAAAAAAAAAAAAAACGCCTTTATACAATACTATTGTCGCGAGGGAATTGAGTCGTTCGTTAAAATACGTATACTCGAAAATAATAATACGTAAGTATGTAAAACGAGAGAAAATCTGAATTTAATGGCACGTTACTTTGTCGCGGGTAACGAGACGCCGCTCGTGATGTATATTATTATTCTAACAGCCACCCGGGTTCTTATTATTCAATTATCATCGGGCAACGGTTTTATGACACACGCGAAATAATAACCATAAGACCGTGTTGTGTGTTTAAATATTATTATTGTATTATAATCGTGTGCGATGTGATTTGCTTTCAAATAATACCGTGCAATTATTTGCGGAAAATAATATTGTAACGGGTGTAGGTACAGGTATTGTATGGTAAAATGCGTCGTTAAAAAAAATAAAAAAGAGCCGATATTGCCGAAGAACGAGCCGCCGAAGGGCGTCGGACGGGTCGAAGGGAGGACATCAGAGTAATTCAATATTATATCTGAGCGCGACGGTTATTATTTACACGCGAAAATGTATTTTGTTATTATGACGTTTCCCTTTTTACCGCGCGGTAAACCGAAAACCGATCACGGTTTTACGAACATTATTGCCAGTTTTTCCCGATTATTTTGAGTAACCACACCTTTAACGCACCGACAAGATCCGATTTGAGAGAAAACAAATTGTCTCATGTTACTCTTTGATTGGAGTAATATTTCTGTTAGAAAAGTTGTTATAGACACGAGAAAATAAAACATACACACACATCATAGTGGAACCAATAGATCCATCGTTACACTCATAGTCTAAAAATGATCTCCGATACTGCTGACGGGCGGGTCGCTATCTCAGGTGGGAAGTTGGAAAGGCAAGATATGTAGAGTAAGTTTATTTATTTTTGTAAGTATACACTATTAAAAACGTTTTGCAATTTAAACTTGGAATGAAAAAAAAAAACTAAAAAAATTACGCTTAACAATTCGTTTTTTGAGTTAAATTTTCAAGCGCTTATGCTCGGCCGGAACAAATTCGCAAAACCAATTGAAAAAATCGAAAAACCTCGAAAACTCGTAATAACGCCTGTACGAATTGCTCGAAAATCGCCAAAACGATAATGATAATTTCACCGAGTTCAACAAAAGCCAAAATAACTATCCAGCGCAAATATCAGTTGTATACGATTATATTTAACCGAATTACAAAAAACTAGAAAAAAAAAAAATCGATAATAACGGGAACCGTTTTTGCGTAAAAAACTCGCTCGTTTTTCCGACGTCTTTTCCCCGGTTTATCAACATCGTTAAGAAAACTACAAGTGAAATCGAAATTATGTACCGAGTCGTTTTCCGAGCGACTTTATAATAAATGCATGCGCCCCGTCGTGAAGGGCCGCGACCGAACGAAATAATAATATTTGTATTATTTTCGATTAAAAAACTCGTATACACGAGTCTTGTACTTCTTGCATCAGATGTACAATATTATTCCTCGCGTTATAGTTTCCGAAGTCCGCTATAGCACACCGCGTATAACAACAATATAGCAGTCGTCGATTTGAAAATTGTATTTTTCGCATGCGCAATGATAATAATAATTTATATTTGCTGAAAAAAGAGCACCTACACAGAGACCTAAGTTAACGAAAACATTATTTTACAGTCTGTCGCGCCCGATCGATTTTGGCCACGCGTAGCGGATGATTTTTCGATGCGTTTATTTGTAATGAAAGTTGTGCGTTTCGTTCGGATTCCGTAGGAACGTAACTTTGAAAATACACCGCGATAAAATGCGAACCGACAATAGAAGACCGCGTCGTCGGTTATTTTAGACGTTTCGTACATTAATTTTCAACTTTTTTATAATAATATTATGCAGTGTTCGAAAAATCAGTGTATCTTGCAATCGTTGAAATCCACCAAACTCGTTGGGAACTTCGCTTTCGCCCGGCGAAAATACTCAAACATCCAACAAAAGATTTATTCCGCGGTAAAAAAAAAAAACCGTAACACAGTTAATTGGTTTTACAATCATGTTTTTTATTATTTGTTTTTTTTTTTCTGTGGAAAACTTTTCTACCAGCAATTTCGCTCCGATTTTCGAGTAAAGCAGTTTTCTTGAAAGAAAATCTGACTGGGGAGATATTTTAAGAAGGTAATTTTTTGATTTTCCCGGGAGTTTTCCTAATAAATTGTGGAAAAACGAGAAAATGTAGAAAATGTGGTTATTAGTAAAAAAAAATTAAAACATTTTAAGAATATATATTTAAAATTTTGATAGAAACGCGAAAATATGATGTTGCGGCACGTTCCATTTCAAATAAATAGTAGAGATACGCTAACGTTTCTAAAAAATGAGTTAAGATGCCACCGTCCTCCTTTCCCCATTCGAGCGTAGAGTTCGGACGGATTTCTCCGAAACGTGAGAGGGAGGAGGGGGCACTTTTGTAGATGGGTTCATGATGAGATATTATTTGGAAGGTATATGAAATATTACATATTTTTTTCGGTTTTTACCACTGATGGATATTAAAACACCCTCGAGCACCAAAGTCCCGTCACTTTAATTTCATTTGTACGGTTGCCAGCTAGAGTGATTCTACGGTGTCAATATAACAGTGTAGCATGCACTTAATTAAATTTGATTCCCATTGGCGAGCGGAGGATAAGGAAAAACGTCGAGTCGGAGATACACTTTCACAAATCGAATACACCGGAAACGACACGGGGCGAAATATGATAACAGTGGACATCGCTGGCACCGTGCTCAGCGCATTCGAAATCCGCGTCCATCGGAGATCGGACTTGAAGAAAATCCAATATCGGGGAATGGCCGTTGGAAAAATCGCGTTTGAACCCGGACGGCTCAGTGGCGAGAAACGCGGAAGCGTTTGGAAGGGGCGCGGGCCGATTGTTAAGGGCGTGTTGTACAGGGGAAACCGGTGGCGAGGCTGAATGACGGAACGGCCTTAATTGCGGCCGGTCTACCCGCGGCAAAGCAGAAATTACATTTCTATATCCGTTTACGGTTCGCGTTCGCCGGAAAATACGCGCGCCACTCCGCAACGCCCGTACCCCGGCCAACGGCGCCGCGGTTCACTACACGCCGTACCGGGCGCAACGAGTGGCCAACAACCTCGCGGCGACGGTAAAGGAAATCGAACGGAAACTGCCGCTAGAATACCCGTATTGGAGCGGGTTCGCGGGACTTCGCGGTTCGCGCGCAACGCCGCGGGGGCGCGCGCGCCGTTCGAAATGTTTGGAATACGGCGAACAACAATATCGCAACGAGGCCGCGACGATGTACTCGTTGCGGTGTAGCACACGGTACGGTCGGGGGCAGGGGGGCAGGGGGGGGGGGGGGGGGGGGGGGGGGGGNGGGGGGGTAGGGGTGAGGGGTGAGGGGGGTGGAAACAAATGGAAAAAAAAAAAACCACAACAAGACTTCAAACGCGTAATACGCCCCCGCCGAGAAAATCGCCGGATTTCGCGATAAACGGATCGTACCGCGCGCGTTCCGTACGAAATTCGGTTTCGCACAGTACAATTATTATAATAATCACGTTGCGGCAGTGGCGGGCGGGCGCTCCGACCGCACGCGCGCGGGACATATTAACTGCAAATTATTTATGACCCCGTATGCCGCGCGTATAACGATAATACTACCTGCTCGCGTATGTGTGTACGCCGTTTTAATGTATGCGCGTACGTCTCTGTTGCAGATGCACCGCACGGCGGTCCCGGCAAAAGACCGACGGGCGTTGGGGGTTGCGGACGAGCGAAACGGGTTGGCGGTGTGGGCGGGCGGAAATTTCAAACAAAATGCAATTAACGTTCGTGTCATTAACATCTTTTCGACCCGATTCCATTAACTTTGAACAATATGTACGACGGCGGCGGGGGCCGCGTGCGTCGAGTGTTCTACTCGTGTATATTATTATTATTATTATTATTGTTGTTTGATTGTACGATTTCGTTTGTTTCGGTAAAAAAAAACGAGAAAAAAAAAACCCCAACACCGACGGCGACGGCGCCACGGCGGGCTAAAATTATCAATAATTGGTAAATACGGGAAATCGATAAAATACAGTTTTCGATATTTTTCTGAACCGGATTTACACTACAGCGCATTGAGATGATACGGCGTTGATACGATATAGATGATGTTTTGTCGCGCGGCCCGTCGTTTTATATTAATTCAAGTAGGCGAGTACGTATTATTCAGTGCGCCGTCATTCTTCGCCGTGTCGTATTGTACGTGGTTTTATTAATTTATAGTTCTAACGTGTGAATGCAATTATCGGTGTTTTAAACGCAATGGCGTTCAACGGTGAATGCGCAGGTGAATTCCAGCGAATCTATTTAATTATAATTAGCAATGTTAAATTGATTACAAACGTGTAAATGAATGCACGTTACACTTTACTAGACTTTATAATAGATCCGGTGCCGACTGGTGTTTCGATTTATTGAAATATGCATTTAAAATGTTCAATATAATGTTATAATAAATGTTTGAATTGCTCATAGTTGCATGGTTTTTTTTAAAAAAAAAAAAAAGTAAAAAGTTTATTTGTATATTTTCGTTTTGTCGATATAATATAAATCGGGTTGTCATGTTATCAAAAGACATGCTATGACTGTTCAATGAATATTTAGTGTTATCAAAAGATTCCGATTACGTAAACCAACTTATTCAATTTATTTTATCAAAAATTAAAAATACAGAAGATATTTCAGTAGATTTTGAAAATGATTTAAAGCTTAAGGTGCAAAATGTTCGTAATGAAGTAACTATTAGATGGAAAAAATGTGACTGACATAAAGACAGATTTGAAAGTAAACATGGCGAATGATTTCAACAAATATTTGTACGGTCTCAACAGCCGTTTAGTGAAGTGATTCTGAAACAGAAAATTAATCTTATTTTTTTACGTTTGTTTTACAACAGAATAACATAATTAATGATGCGCGACAATTAATATTAAATAATATGTTGATACAAATAGTTATTTGTAATTAGAAGTTTGAAAATTTAATTTTCTTCATGTCGTATTAAATAGAAAATAGATTCTACGTGATTTTTATTGCGTTTTCAATTTTTTCCACTTTTTAATCATTTTGAGCCCATTGTGCGGCGACGACAATATACTGTTTTCGCGTAAAAGCGAATCGCAGTGGAATTTCGCCGTTGTTTTTCTGGGTCGCCGCCACTGCCGCCGGAAATACGTCAGACTTCATCGCCGCCGCCGCCGCCGTCGTCGTACCCACTTAGTTTTCTCATCTCCTGTACGTATACGCGCGTTTTACGGCGGCACGGCCCCTTTGAACCGATCGTCGCTTTCCATATAATATTAAAAATCTACGTTGTAATAATAATATAATACGTTTATAATATTTTCGCGGTATATACGTCAAAGGTGATGGGGGGCAGAGGGAACCGGTAGTCTTCCGTCCTGTTTAACGCAAACGTCGTCCGCCTCCGCCTTTGGTTCGAGTCTTTAAAGTCTGCCGCGTTGAGGGGTGGAGGATGATTGTCATTTAAGTACACAGGGACGGAAAACAAAATACGCCCGCGAGCAACACGCTGTATACAGCTGGTATCACTCCGTGTTCTACGGACTTTTTTTTTTCAATTGAATTTCGTGCCTGGGAACGTAAATAAATCTTCTTCTCCGCCTTCGTCCCGGCTACTCCGGATAGGCCGCCCTCGTCGCTGAAAGTGTTCAAAAGTAGAGGGAAATTTACATATTATACGAGTATATTGTATATTACTGCGCTGAAGTGTAATATTCAATTACTTTATTTATATTGTCTAGAATATCTTGGCATTTTAAGGCAAAGTAATTATTTATCGGTGTTTGTATTACATATTATATACAATATACAATAACTAAATAGAAAAACTATTCTATTAAAATGTCTAGATGTTTTATGTAACGCCAAAACGACAAAAGTGATTTTAGGTAAAATAAAGTAAAAAACAGTTTTTTCATACATAGGTAAGATTGGGTTTCTGAATTCCGACATAGTATTAACTTTCTTCAGAATTGTTTTATTTTTTTGGCCAATTTACAAAATAATCGTTCGCCATCCTTTAGTTTTGGGCGTGAAATCATTTTAATAGATGTACTCGCCCACTTTTAATTTTCAAACATCGTCCCATGTTAAAACCGCCATAAATAGATCAAGTATTAGTTTTAATACGGTTCGGTGTTAACATTTTGAATTTCAATCAACCCTTTGGCGAGATATTTCACTTTTAAGTTTCGATAAGGGGATAGTAGTGGAACGTAGCGCATGGCTTCAATGTTTACATTTCACAAAATTCGATCACTTGAACATTGTTGAGTGTATTTGAAATTGCACGAGTACACGAATATTACTGCAGTCGTCACAATATTATACAGTACGACAAATGACGAATACTAGAGTGCTGCTGCAGGTGATGGTTGCCAAATTTGGTAACGGGAAACGGTAAAATCATAAACATGTATGTCGTTATCGTTAGACTATTAACAAAATATTAACAATCTCACTTCGTAAACTCAAACCATCAACGTGGTATTCGTATCGGAAATATTCGGATTTGATCATGGGTATTTTATACTTAGTTTTTACATTTAATATTGTTTTTTTTTTTTCTTAATAAAACAGTCGAGTACTGGAGGTTTATAAATTCATTGGCGTCCAATTACACAAAAAATTCACTATGGTGAACATAAAATCCGTTAGGGCCTCTATTTCACTGATTGTACCTCAAAGTTGTACTGGCATATACGGATCCCATACGGTTTTTTGAATCAATTTTTATCATATCGTCTACCATCAGTGGCGGATTCAAGGAGAGCCGAGAGGGCCCAGGCCCTGTCATATTATATGTGTAATTGTAATAATATTGTATTAATATAATAATAATATATATAATTATAAATCGTCGTTCAAATTGCGACTAGACCAATTATTACGGTAGTCGATACTGATGTCGATACTTGATTGTAAGGTCATCTGTATTTTATGTTTAGTGTTCATTGTTCAAAATTAATATGAACAATTTTGAGCCCCTCCTTACCCCAAAATAAAACTCCTGTATCCACCATTGTCTACTGCTGTGTTTCCCGACGGGGAGAAGGGAATTCTTTTCTAGGGAGGAATTTAGGTATCGCAAAAACAGTTGGGAAACATCGGTCTACCATATGTTTTACTGTACTATATACATCAATCCAGCCATTTCGTTTACTTTATAATGGCCATCGTATTTAAGGGGGGGGGAGCGGCTCCTCGGGATAAAACCGTGTATATACCTACTCGTGTTATAAGTACAAACAAGAAAAAGTTTGTTGAAACGAGTCGAGTACGTGAACTCGACTCGAGAATTTTTCAATTCAATTGCTCGCCCAAGTATAACATTATTATTATTAAATTAATTTTTAGCCCGCAAAGCCTGGCGGGTCTCGCTGGTATTTTTGGATTATTATTCGTCTGTACAGAGCACAGCATCGTCGTGAGATATGTACCTACCTATCCAATAACAACCGAAAGCGCCGGATCGCCGACGGCGGGAAAACGAAAAAGATATTATTATAACGTATAAAAACAAGACGAAAAATTACAAATATCATATTATTTATTACGATGATAATGTTATTTTTGTTTTACGTCGTAGCTATAATATAAAAAAATTCGTATCAAAAAGTACAACGCCAAAATTTATTGAAAGTCACTCCCGTTTGTTTATGGACTAAAATGTCCATAAACACAATAAACAATGTACGATAGTATATAATTTATCGTTCGAAAAATAAAAGAAGGCAGACTTTCCACCGCCAAAAATGAGTGTGAAAAAAAATTATGTTTTGATGTGTACCATTTTAGAGTCGCTATTGTTTCTTAAATTATCGGAAAACAAAAAAACAAGTCAACATTTTTAAGAATATCCTGTGAAGCCACTTAAATGGACCATATATAAATATGCTAAATAAAAATAACAATCTCAATCGTCATAATTACAGAGTCATTTACATTTCATGATAGGGTAAAATTTTTACGACATACTTATTTTTTTTCAAAAAATGCCTCGCGTAAAAATGCTTTTAAACCATATATTCTACAATGTCCTTATTTTTAGATTAGGAAACGACTAGATAGTCGCAGATGCTTTTGATTTTCAAACGGCGACCTATATTATAACATTAACAATTCCATACACAGACGGAGAATTAGTATTTAAATGAATTTTTGCGCTAGGTGGAGAGTACCTATTATTCAAATGCCACGCGCTGCGTCTGATCTGATCCGGAGTGAGTGTAATTTTGTAATTTTTTTTTTTTATAATAGCTTTAAAATCAAATATTGACGAAAGTCATAAATATTACGGCCTTAAATCATGTACAAATGAACTTCGTTTTTCTTCAACAACGGTTGATCGGTTGCTTACAGATATGCATATAATAAATATATTTGTATCCTATCTTTCCAACATCCCAACTACAACTAAAGTGCGGCACCAATCATTATTATCAATCTATTTTTTTTTTAAAATACTGCAGTTTTAAACGCGATAAAAAAACAGGAGGTATTTTTGCAACCTTGGACTTGGTTAGGTCGGCGGTCCGTATTGTAACGCTATAAGTATACTTGTAAATGTTTAATTTTTTTTTAAAAATATATTTAAAAGTAAACATTTTGTACTAACTATATAAAAAATAATTCGTTCGCAGGGTTTGTAAAACCTTGCAATTTCTGTATTAATTAATTTTGTACGGTGTTATTGAACGAAAAAAAAACACACACATTTTACAAAATATTTATAAATTAGAAAACATATTTTTAGACGATAATTTAATGCATACACGGAGCGAACGAAAATATTATAATAATATTCTGACGTCAATATTAAAATTAGAGTTAAAAAGCTATTACCATTATGAAATTCAACGTGAAGCGAGTATTTTCGAAGCTATTGTTCGACAGTATATTAATGCATATTATGAAAAAAAAGAAAACTATATTAATATTAAAAACGTTAACGTTTTGATACGCGTGACGTAATATTGTGTAATAACAATCTTTATCAACAGTGGCTTAGCTGAGGGGGTGGGTTACGGGTGAACCGCCCTCTCCTTGGTATTTTTTCATGGTGATATTTTGGTCTTGTACCGTGTGTTTCACGGATTTTTCGAGAGTTAACAAAAATACATTTTCTTTTTTCCAATCTGTTTTTCTTTGAGGTATAGGCATCTATTTAGAGAAAAATTAAATTAAAATAATATCTTTTACAAAGTGGCTATTTTGAATATTTTTCAAAGTGAATAAACAAAGTCATTTTTTTATTATTATTTTTTTTATATAGTGATTCAGAGATGAAAATAAAAATTTAATTTTCCTCTAAATAGACGCTCCTTTCAAAGAAAAACAGATTGAAAAAAAAAAAATGTTTAAAAATTATTTTGTAATAGCTCTAGAGAAATCCGTCATTCACAGTGGGGCACCCAGTATTGGTAATTAAATCCAATAATAATTTTTCCCATATGATGCATTATAATTTTGAAAATAAAACCATCCCCCTCCTCCCCGATCGAAGTCCAGCTATGTCACTGATTGTCCATTGTATGGTTGGATCCAAATAAATAAAAACATACAGATTTATTATTAGAAAGCATGTCGTTAATGACGCATATTATCGGTTTTTTTTTTGCAAATTAAAGTGAGTAACGGGGGGGGGGGAGGTACCAAATCCCCCTTTATTATTTAAGAAAAAATTATCAGTGACCTTAAGTGTAAGTCTTCGATGGCCGGTGGGACGCTTAAATTATTGTCGCTGAAAAATTTTTAGTAGAATTTTAAAAATTTTGATTAGTTTTACTAAAAACAAATTCTTTGATACGCATTAGATAACACGTAATAATCAGACTCTGTTCTATTTTATTTTAACTAAGCAGGCATGCGCGTCGTATAGTAGTCGAGGGAATAATGGGGTGCAGTTTATTTTTAAACATTTTCACGAACAAATGTGCGTGAGAGAAAAACATTGTCTCCATAATAGGTTTCCTGAAAGTTTGGTTTTGGTTTAGTTAGTTCTCGGGAACTCCCTTCAAACGTTGGTACATATAGTCCCCTATCGAAGTTTTTCCCACTTAAACAACTGTAAAAGTATATATATTAACTCTTTAAAAAAAAAAAAGAAAAAAGTTTGCCCTTGAATCAAACAGTTAAAATAATATGTAATACATTTTATCTCGATCCTTCAGGGACGTGTGCTCCGTCATTAGAACTGAGAGGATATAGGAGTTGCATATTGTATATGTATGCTCTGGATTTGAAGCAGACCAAGTTAGAAATTCTGTCTATACAATGGAAAGTTTAAAAATCGAACATTTAAAATCCATATTTTGCGTATTTCGTTAATTTTAGAGAAAAAGTGCATATTTCATCGATTTCCATTGAATTCAGCACATATTTTTGCACATGTTATGCATATTTAATATATTTGCAAAAAAAATAAAAAATTGATTTTTTTGATTTCAATACATTTCAAATAATATTGAATATAAAACTCAATATTATTTAACAGTTATTTATTGTTATTTCTTATCGTCTCAGTGTATTATTCATTTAACGACACCGGTGCGATTCACATTTAATCTTTAATTTTATTGTGCATATTATAATAATGAAAATATATCTTTTTTTAATAATAAACTTTGAATAATTTTTTTGCATATTTAACATTTTTTCGTGCATATTTTACAATTGTTGAGCTCTTACAACTTCCGAGCCCTACTTATCATTACGGATTTTTTTAAAGAAAATGTTATATTGTTTAATAGACCTTAAAAACCTTTCTTTTTTTTAAAAAAAATAAAAATAGATTTTAAAGACCTCGTAATATTATTGGTTATATAATAATTATTTCTATTTATCTATATATAAAGGGATTCGAGAAAACGGTGACAATTTTTCCTCGGTGGGCCCGACTACCAATCCTCCTCTTTCTCCTTTCTCTTTGATCGCTTTTCCTCCCATTTAAAAACCACGTATGGATATTTTCGAGAATGTATTTATAATCGAATTTAAAATTATTACATTTAAGCCTGCAGGTTAACACATTGAACTCATTTTCCCATTCGCTTAATTAGACATTAAATCGATAAGCTTTCTTTGAATTTTGAATTTTTTTTTTTAGGTTTTTTGAAATTTCTATGATATAAAATTATTATACGTTATGTATGGAAAAAAATATTATTGTGTTCAGTTAAATTTCAGCGTTTACTTAATATTAGGTAGGCGCTACTTTTAATTTGTACTTTTCACAGATAATTCGAATTTCTTCAATATACTGTTCCCTTCAACTTCGAACAATCGGAGCTTGACTGCATATCGATTTTATCCTACGTCCAATACTGTCATCCAGCTATTATAGTTTATATTTTTTCTGTTTTTGTTTTTAAGTTTACAGAAAATTATTTTACCGCAACGTATTCTTTTAAAACTAATGTTTCACAATCCTTGTTCTATCATAATATCATCATTTCGTTTTTTGAGATTTCATTACGTATATAATAGCAATTTCTTTTTAGTAAAAATGGTATTTCGTGAACTTGGCATCGTGCCATTTGTTTTTTTTTTTTGTTGTTGTTTTTAATGGAATGAATTTTCGTGTTTGGTAAAACTTTACGTTTTTCGAAAGGCACTTTAATCTCATATGACCCTGGACAAATAAAAAAATACAATCCAAATATTATACCTGCAGTTGTGGTTGAATTTCGAACAGACTGTGGTATGACAATCTAATGTGCGCTTTTTTGTTGGTTAACAATAAACTAATAACTTCTAAAAGGATACTTAGACTGCACGTGAGGGAAAGTTGTTTTCGTTTCAGAAAATAGTAGTCAAACTGAGAACAAATATTAAGAGAGATAAAATATATTTCAAGTACATTTGTTTTTCAGAACCTGACCAGAATCGTTTTAGATTAAGAGCAGAATAGTAAAAGTCGTGGTTTTTTCGTTGTTATCAAGGTGACATTGTATAAAAATGAATAAAAATCAAAAAATCATGGGAAACGTCGATAAATACTTCAAATAGGGTACAGTCAAGCGATAAATTCCTTTCATTTAATTTGATGAAAAAGTCGGAGCATGTATTAAATTAAAACGTGCATTCTGAAAATGCTTATTATTATTATTTTTTTTTAAATCACATTTTTTGTACAACTAAGTTTATTTTCGTTATACTCAGAATCTCAGAAAAAAAAAAAGAAACCACCGAACAGTGTTATGTTGGGTTTGTAAAACTGCCTACTGAAAATTTGATAAAAAAAAAAAAATCATATTATTATAATAACATAACATAACATAACGTTTTAAACGATGAATGGTAATTAGACACTTTTTTAAATTAATTATTAATATTATTATTTTTGTTTTTTAGAACATACATTACTTAGAATTATTACACATATACAATGTCGCAATGTATTTTCGTTAAGCATATTTTTTATTGAAATTATATACGAAAACACTTTTGTCGGTGCAGTGTATCTGATCCGATTACAATAATTTACTATAATGTGCAGCTCCAAAATAATATTGTACGCTCGGAATTTATGAATTTGGCATAATTTTTTTTTTCTATACGTATTATACGTAGCTACGTATAAAACCCTTGGTTGCGAATAACTTCCGCATTAACTACCATTCAATATTGTAGGTATTATACCTAATATCAGTGGTGTAGCCAAAGGAGAGGCTAAGAGAGCTCCCTTAGCCACCCCCTTATTGGCCGTGTACATGCATGTGTGACGTGTGGGTACGTGTATGTGTGTATGTTCGTGTGTTTGTATGTATGCATACTGTTTTACTTTAACTATGTTCGCAGTTATTTCTTCCACTCTTGGAAGAATCTTTTTTTATACATTACACTGAACCTTATGAAATCGTATTATTTAAAAAGCAACGGTTTATCGTTGCTCCCGTCCCCATTATCCTAGGACAGCTTTTTTTTTTTTTTTTTTTAATTTTATTGACTTTTTTAACTAACCCTTGCCGTAGTGAAATTTTCGGTTTCTCGACTTAGCCCGGCGGATAATATCACGAATCGTACAGCGCTGTTAAATACGAAGTAACAGTGTACTTTATAATTTGCGAGAAAATCGTATTATATATATAGAAAAAAAAAAACTTTTTCGTTTAAATTCTCTCGTCGTCTCGGCGTATAAGAAACCAATGTGGAATTGTCGCGTTCGAAGGTCGAGTATTCCAAAAGTTATAATAAATTAAATGCACGATATCCTTTTAATAATAATAAAACCCGAGGTAAAACGCAATTACGAATGCTTTTGAATTTTTTTTTATTTTTACATTTTATTTACTCATTGCGTCTAAATAATGAGACGTAATGTGTTATTACGATTGGTTTCGTACAGAACTATATTTGCGCAGGATTTACTACACAAAATAATATAATAATATGAAATATACAATTTATAATATTATTCATATAATTGACGATATTATTGCATTTTTCGTATTTTCTTTTCGAGAGACTTTTGAATAATATATGTATAGAAAAAACTCCGACTTTTATAATAAACTCTTATTATAAAATTCGCGTACCGTACGTCACCGTGCGTTTGAAAATGCTAATAAGACGGTATTGGTAATAAAAAAAAAAAAAAAAAA
>CABPRJ010001486.1:31492-87441 GCA_902439185.1 Cinara cedri | reverse complement strand
TTTTTTTTTTTTTTTTTTTTTTATTAAACATGATAACAAGCGTGAGCCCGATTTACAATGATATTGTATATGCTATTAAATGTGAACGCATACAATAATATTAGCCAAACATAAAGCTAAGGTAACAAGTCACGATTACTTAAGGTGTTTCCTGATATCATGTTGATAGGAGAGAGTGAAACATATATTATAACATTTAGAGTAGTGTGCAATGAAAAACATCCGAACTTGTTTCGGATATTATTTTAAAGGACATGAGACCCATAAATATAAAGAAATCGTCAATATCACTATTCAATAACTTACTAAGGAACGTGGCATAAGAATATTGTCTTTCGACTTTTAAAAAGTAAAGTATTGTGTAAAATCAAAACGGTTTATAATAACCGTACCAACAACTGATAGTGTGATACAAAATACCACTCATAATTTATTAACCTCCTGTTCAATTTTCAAGCATTTCTATTTAGTCTAACAATTTGCACTAGCTTCCAAAATAATTTTCTAAGATATTTATCTTTCAAGTGTAATTTTAAAATACGTTCTCATTCGGGATATATTAATATTTAATACAAGTGTTTTTTTTTTTTTTTATATTGTTCCCTTAAATAATAAATTTAAAATTTCTTTTTAAACTAGGTCCAACGTAATTTAATTGATTATCCCGAGGTTTTAGAACGTAGAAACTTCAAAAAAAATGCAACAAATTTTAGAAATAAATATCCTTTTTATTTATCTAATATTAACACTAACTACATGTCTTACTATCCATATAATGTATTAATGTGTGGAAACTCATTCAATAACTTGGACCTGTTTAATATGATCCTGGATAGGTTAGACGGTTTTTTCAAATTAGTACTTAGGTATTAAATTATTTAAATTAGTGATTTAACTATCATATTTTATGTTTCTATTATATATATATATATATACATTTTATATTTTGTTTTTCCTCTTTTTTTATTTTATTAATTTTATTTAGAACATTTTCATTATTCCAGAAATAAAAAAATAAATATATTATTTGCCCACCTACCGAATAAAATTTAATCACAAAATTAAAATGTCTATAAATAGCTCAAATAAGGCTCAAATAAATCCTTTTACAGTTCCATCACGTCTAGAAACCGCAAACACATGTTTTTTGTTCAAATTTCAAGTGACTACAAACAATTTTAATTGAATTATAAAAGCATTATTTTCGAATATTTTATAGTTTTTCCAACATTTTATCCCGGTTTTTTTCAATTATTATGAAAACCACTTGGAAATGACCTGCTTAAAGTACCACGTAGACAACGTTTTCTTTTAGAAAAGATGCTGCACTTAATATATTGGAGCAAGATTTCTGGAAACACAAAGGTTTGCACAACAAATCGAGGGGTGTGGTATTTTTCGATTAAAATAGTGCGAGCAAGCGAGGGCTTCGGTCTCTATGTGCACTCAATACGCATTTGTTTTTTCCCGGTTTAGTTTTTTCCCTGTTTATTTTCATTATTGAGTTAAGACTTATTATATAATATCGCATAATATCAGAACTTTAAAAAGCTATAATTTCAAAACTCAGTCAGTCAGCTTAATTCTGACTTCACCATCGTTCTTAAATAGGCAATGTACATAATATGTTTAAAATAAAAAAAAAATTGAAAAATCAAATCTGTTCCTAATATCGATTCATAATTGTTTACCCTTTAACATATATTTTTATTTTTCGACGACTTTCGTCGAAATTTGACATTAAAAATTCTATACGGAACAAAAAAAAAAAAAAAAAACATCTAAAAATACCCACCGTTGTAATGCCAAATACATTTTGCGCCGCTACACCCGGGAATCTACAAAAGCGTAGGTCCGATTAATTGCTGGCCATAACCGCGGTGTATCGTAATATTATACGTGCCGAGGCCGGTACATAATAAAAACGCAATTTAATCGTCTTTACCGTCTCCGGGGATAATGTTATAATATATTACAACGGGCGTATCTTCGCGGGGGACACGGTGCAGTACGCGTCGTGCATGCGGGGGCGTATTAATATTAATTTTGTTCGCGATTTTGAAAAGCGTTTCGGAAATGCTATCGCAATATATTACAGGTGCGCGGTACCCCGTTAAGTACCTGCACCTATAATATATCATACGCTCGTTAGAAAAGTTTGATTATTCGCGTTTTAAACGAATTAAAAACTTTGCTCGCGCACAGCGGGCGACGGCGGCGGACATTAATAGCGCCGCGCCGCGTTACCGTTCCCGAACGGTTTTACACCGTGAGTGTATTACCCGTATTGTACGCGCGCTGCAACGCCCCCGCGAATATCGCCGCGTCCGCCGGGCCGTCAATAACGGTAATTTATACCCGTCCGACGGTTTTAACGCAACGGTGTTAAACATTTTACGCCCGCCCGCCCGCCCGCCTTAATAATATACAAGTAAGGCGCCCGCGTAAATATCGCGCGCGAGTACCGCGAGATAACATCACAAAATCCTATCGCCGCCGTCGTTGTTTTCACGTTCGCGCTCGCGTGAAAACGGCAATATTTTTATCGCGGGCGAATCGCGCGCGTCCGGGCCGCCGCACCGAGACGCGGCGGCCGGGTTCGGACGATGCGCGCGGACGATCCCGTGCGAATCCCGTGCGGGCCGGTCTTTTTTTTCTTTTCTTTTTTTTTTACCGCGCGCCCGCGCCCCTCGCGGTCTCGGTAAGTCGCGCCGCGCGAAAGCTGCGATCATCACGTTTTACTGTCGTGCCCGGGATTTTAGATTCTGAGCGGAATACGAGCAGTGTGTTCACAATGTCCCGGGACTTTGTTCGGGTCGCGTGCCAGCGGAGCGTCCAGATGCAACAGGATTGATTACCACTGGCTTCTGTGACTTCTCCTGAGCACATCGGTTTTTGTGGATTGTCTATAGTCTTTTTTGCTTCGATGTCGTCGGTGTTTTTGTCAACCATTTGTTTCGCATTTGAGCGATTTTATATTGAATCGAAAAAGAGAGCTCTTTTTTTTGGGGGGAGGGGGAGTTGGGAAGGGGTAGGATTTTTCCTTTCATTTTTTTGATAGAACTTGGTTTGGCAACGTTATTTGCAAAAGTATTTAATATTAATCGGAATATTTTTTAATGATAATATTATTGGATATAATTTTTATATTTATGCGAATCAATGATACATTTGAAAACCTCTCATTGGCCATAAACATTCTGAGCCACGTATTTATTCGGTATGTTACTGAAAATGATTAACACGCGATGCTGAGCTCATCGGAATTGTATGTAGAAGGTATTTACAGAAGTTTATATAAATTCGGGAAAATTGTAATAATATTAATTAATTATTTAATATCATCTATGTCAATAGAATTTAAAAACAAACAATAAAAACGAATAGATATAATATAGGTACTATAAATTTTCAAGACCAAAAATTAATCAATTTGTAGTAAAATTTTAACGGAATTGCAAAAAATTACCCATCTTATGAACCAACAAGTGACCAAAATTATACAATAAGAAACGTTCCGTTAAGTATTTTTTTTCTTCTTATAAGTATTTCGGACAAAAATTGATTTTCCAAGAAAAAAACTGAAATGGGTCACCACCAGGATGAATTTTTGAAAACGTCTAAAAGTTTCTTAAAGTAAGTACCTACCACTTTATAAAAATTTCGATTTATTTAGGAACTGTGTTAAAAAATCGAAGCTTTCGTCTATCCCAGACATGTCAAACAAGCGGCCCCTGGCTAATTTTTTTATGGCCCGTGACTCCCAATATTAATGGACAGAATAAAACCGAATAAAATATTAATCAACACACATCTAAATTAAATTTTAAAAGTGGCCTCGTCCAATAAAGTTTCTGCGACGTAGAAAACTTGGTGGCAGAAAAAAAATGTCAAATATCGTTAACAAATAATTATTAATATGATTTTTTTGTCATTAAATACCTACCTCATAAATAATTTTGTTTTTTTCAATTCAAATAATCTTTAAAAAATTATTAAAAATACTTGCAAATAATTTAATTGTGCCTGTTGTGTTCGTAAAGAATACAATTTAAAAATGTGTATTAAATGTTTTTTTTTTTTTTTTTTTTTTTGTTAAATGTTCGTTTGTGGCCCGTATAGTAAGCTATTCAAAATATTTGGCCCACTTGATGCTTTTAGTTTGATATGCATGATCTAACCAAAAAATTTATTTCAAAGAAAAGATAAAAAACAATTTTTTGGAACAAGTACATTTTTAAAAATATTTCAAATAATAAGTATACTATCAGGTAGAAATAAACATCTAAAGATATTGCGTGACAAAAATTAAACCATGTCTTATAACTAGAAAAAAAAAAAAATGTTCAACAACATAATAAAAATCTTTACCTCATATTGTTAAATAAAATCTCATAATATTTTAACTTCATAAATTCATCAATGGGAACTCCGATTTTTAAATTTTCTGTTGAAAATCTAATTTTCAAATGCAAAATAATACTATCGATTATATATTTATTTTTATTAACGGTATATAATAAGCGTTAGATAATTAGACAATTATATTTTTTACTCATAGCCCGGACCATAACAAAGAAGTAAGTAAAAAGTATTTGCCTATTAGTTAAACAATTTTATTCAAATTATCTATTAAATTTCAACAGACGGGTAGTACCCGAGTAATGCCCAAGTAGGTAATATGAATAAAATTCGTGGGCTGGTGACCATTTACGTTTTTATTGTTACGGTCAATTATTTTTGATCTGCAAATATAAAAATGAAATTCTTCGTAAATATGTCTTCTTATTATTATAATTATTTTTCTTTTCTTATAATATTCGATAATTTTCCACATTCTAGTTGCCCCTAAATCTACGGACTTTTAACGATTTAAACGGACAACGGAAATAAATAAAATACTTTTCGGGAAAATTCAAAATTAACTTAATCGGGAATAATAAAAAAAAAAAAAAAAAAAAAATGCAATTTGCTCTCAAGTTAACGTAGAGGAAAACGATTCGAGTTTTAGTCAAGCTAATTAAGACAACAAACAAGTAAGTTGAGTTAATAAGTTGATATTATCCTAACTCTAAACTTAAATTTTAACTTATTGACTCATAAATGACCAGCCTTGATTATTACCACGTTTGACCGAATCAGCGGTTTGTTATGGTATCGCGAGACGTACGCGCCCAGCTGCTACAAACGAATAAACGACAACGATACCGCAAAATAATAATTATCGCATAGACGAGATAATATTTTCGTATCGAGTTGCATGGCCATGTGTGTTTTGAGATTTTCGGTCCACTACGATAGAATTCGGTAGTTTTTTCAACAACAAAAAAAAAAAAACAATAATTATTATATATTATTTTAACGGCCATGTGCGGGTGCCATGTCGGTAATCGGACCGCCGCCGGCTTGTTACATGAACATAATTACCACGGACGGAGTCAAAAACTAAACATTGTATGTTATTATTTTTAAAAATTAACGCGACAAAATTAATACCATAGCGTTATCGTTAGTGTACTTGCAGATACGACGAAATAATATACCGTCGGTCTGTCACAGTTATATTTTACATTCACATATCGTACATTATTTTATATAATTATTGACATTTTTCTAAAAAAAAAAAAAAAAACACCAAAATAATAATTAGATGTACACTATCGCCTGTCGGCGGCGTCTGGGTTTTATATTTTTGATTATATCCCAACAAATCGCAAACTGGAGGAAAAATAACCGAAAACAAAGGCAGATACTGCTGACGGGTGTGCACAGCTGTTTTTACGGGATGTGTGAGAGAGGATATTATAATATCATAGAGCCAATTCTAATTTATTATATTTTACGTACGCGACACGATAAGCCGTCGCCAACGATGATACACGCATCTGAGCTGAGTAGTCTATATATAAATATTAGTCGCGTTTCGTAGCTCGTCGCCGAGGTAACCGAGAAATCGAAAAAAATTATACCACGAATTACGAGTTTTTCCCTTTTTTTTTAAGAAAAACACGAGGAAAAAAAAAGAAAGACGGAATACGAAGTCACGGATAATTTATAATTGAAATTTGGATATTACACGAACATCACATACTTAATAACGAAGTATTTTGTTTGTTAGAATCGATTTAATGGATCGGCTATGTTGGCAGTCCATATATTATAGATTTATAGTCATTATCGCTGATTGCATTTTTCAGTATTACCGACACATCTAGAGAACGCACTGAATCAAATGGCTGTTAAGCCAAGAGAGTAGATTTATTATTATAAATTGTATAATTGTATAATTTGTTAATTATTAATAGGCCCCGGGACTTCCAGCACTTAAAATCTCAAAAAAAAAAAAAACAGTTCTTAAACACAACAGAAAAGTTTTAAAAAAAGCACTTAAAAAATATTTAAAACAGCAAAAACGGTAGAAAGGTTTAAAAGGCTCACTCTAATGACTATAATTTATTTAATAAGATTGTCTAATACTATACAAATAATCAACACAAGTAAATTTTTATAAAATCGTACGTATTATGAAAAAAATTACCCATTTGTGTAGTATTGCCTAGACAATATTATATTTAATTAAACAGAGTTATTAGAAGGGGGACTTTTAAACCCCTTTAACATTTTTGGCTTTTTTTTAAAATATTTTTTCCAAGACTTTTTGACTGTTTTAAGCGCTATTTTATGGATTAAGTTTCTAGTCCTGATTACTAACATCTATAATTCTACCTACGAATTATAAATTAATTGTCTTGTTTAAGTTTAAGACAAGACAATATTTATTATACACTTGTGATAACCCTTTTTTTCTAAATCCTAAGCCCCTGAAAATAATACTTAAACAATAAGCTCGTAGCAACTCATTCTATGCAATTTCCGAAATTATCCATCTCCTATCCAATACGAAGCCCACACTATGCCACTGAATATGATATATTATATATAGTTGAATGTAAAAACGTAAGTATAGCTAGAAGATATATTACAAGTCACAGTGTTTTATCATTTCGAGTTTTGTAATTATATTATATTATATTGTATTATACAATTGTTATTTTCAAAGCACAAGTTGATAAAACACAAACAGTCGGTGAGATCGAAAATTCAAAACTTCTGAGACGCGTCCTCGTCAAAAATACTATTTATATATACACATTTTAGCCAAGATTTGTGGTTTTACTTTCATGAGCCTTAAAGGGTAATCAAAACTCGATATTTTCTGTGAGACCATAAAATCTGAGCATAAAAATAGTTGGGGAGGGAATGAAAAGTGGAAGTCGCCTAAAGGCACATACTTAGTACTTACAATATGCATATACAGCATTTAATCCCTCCGGCTTTGTTCGAAAGGGTCTGTACGGTCGAGTAAATTTAAAAAAAAAAAAACACACTTTTACTGCAACAACATGGTGCAGTTCAAATTGAAGTATAACCGAAATTCTGTCATTTCAATTCGTTTACTAAATAACTCTAACTCCCAAATTTGAATTTTTTTTAGGTCCAAAAAAAGCGAAGAATTGTCTAAATATATATAACAGACACATTCAGTCTTTATTTTCGGAGGAAATTCGACAGAAATAAAAAATAATAATTATAATATCGTATTACAATGACGACACTGTAGAAACATTACATCTATTTTGATTTGTGTGCGGTGAATATAAATTAATAATAATTTAAAAAGTCTCGATTGTCGTGAGACGGCGATCGTGCGTGTGGTCCGTAACAGTGGTGATATCGTGGACAGATTTCAAAAAAGGGGGTTCGAGTGAAATATTCAAAGTTTTGTTTTACGTATATGTGATTTATGTGCAAGGATTTTTTCGCTAGTTGGTGGTTTTTCCTAGTGAGTCATTATTTTTGGCTGCAGCAGATGTTACAATACGAAATGATAATATGGACCGGAACGCTGGATCGACGGTACGAATCGAGTCTGACCGGGTCCCTCGTGCTATAAGACCATATAATAATAATAATACGTAGGCGAGATTTCGTTTCAGATTCTGAGTGAAGCGAGAAGGAATGTATTGATTATTTACCATGACGCGCGCGCGCGTGTGTGTGTGTGTGTGTGTGTGTGTGTGTGTATGTTTAAACAACTTTTCTAACAGTAATCTTGCTCCAATCAAAAACTTTACAAAACTTTTTTGATTTAGTTGGTGCATCATTGATGAGGTCAGCTTTCGATTGTCCGTATAGTTTTCTTAATAAATGGGAAAAAGTGGCGATTTTTTTGTTGATTTTTATTATTTTATTACTCAACTCTATTAGTGACATTTTTCGTCGACGGTGGCTATATGTTTTAGCCATCGCCGAAACACAATTGTTAAATTCGATATTCAATTAGATCCCGGAAAAAAAAAATGACATTAAATTAATCTTTTTTTTAATACTAAGTATAACTTATGAGGAATTTCGCGATAAATTATCGATTATCTATACATATCCATACTTATCCATACATAAATTATGATCATTGCAAATCAGCCAAAACCTACAAAATTCGAAAATATTCAATGGTTATAAATAGTTAAACAAATCGCTAAAATAATGTTCGTATTGTACCATGCCTAGAAAGTAAAAATTGCTGATATTGAAATAGCGCTATGAAAATTTCAGATCGCTACACGATTATTTTAAACTGCGTTTAAAAATCAAAAGCAAAAAAACATTATCGCTTAAACGTTATCGCTTACATTATCCCGTTTTTTTTCTTCCGATCATTAAGAAAACTACATAGACAGTTAAAAAAAAAAACGGCTTTCTCACTCACCTTACTCACCTTTTTTTTTTTTTTCCGTGATTATTTGTTCGGTCAAATATAATAATTATGGTGGTTAATTTGTAGGAAAGTGTATTTTTTTTTTGCCTGATTGTGAAACGTAGCTTTTATTCATAATAACCAATTACATAATTTGAATCATGTGATACAAAATCAATTTATAAAACATTTATATTGCATTTTTTGCTGTTTTTAATTTTTAAAGTAATTTTTTGGAATTTTTGAGACGTATTTTCCTTTTAAGTTCATTTTCCGGTATTTTTAATCAAATTCCGTCAATTAACATTTTTACACGCATATTTTATTGTTTTATACAGGCTGTGTATACCTACGTAAAATTTATATTTTATACAAACTGTATAGCTTATACGGGTTAGGTAAATATAAGGATTCGATAAAATAAATTAACTCATTCAACATTTAAATTCGATCAACATTTTTATAATTTTTTTAAAAGAAATTTTTTTTATTTAATAAATACAATTTTATTTATACAATACACTAATATCATAATATCGAAATAAATATAAAAATTAAATGAAAAACCATTTTAAGTGCATTTCGTATTACATTTTCGAGAATTTAAATCCATATTTTATAGTATTTATTGTGCACTTATATGGTTTTTCACTGCGTTCAATTAACAGCCCTGGTGATAATGGTACCGACATAACATTAATATTATATGATTAACAGTGATAAAATATTACATTTATAGTTTTTGAGTTTTCGTCGAAGTCGAGTTTGCACGAAAATCGCTGTAAATTCGTTTTATAAAAATTCATTTCATCCGGGTGTTTCTCTACCTACGCGCGATATCTGAAAAATCGTATGATGCTGCAGTAGACCTTTCACACGAGTGCGTCCGTCCGGCATCAGCGTCATTCGCCTTACATGTCATGTCCGTATTAACACCGATCCAGTACCGTACTGTCAGTAGGCATTTGTGTGTAATGAACTTCAACGGTACACTATTGAGGGCGTTTCGCTGTCAAAAGTTTCTGGTTTTACTGTATTTATACGAATATTTTCCTGCTTAAAATTTTTAAAACTCAGAAGAACTAACTCCTATACATACTGATCGATTTATTGTAAATACGACCAACGCCAAACACAAACACCGTATTTAGAAAGTCGTTTGTCATTAAAAATACTAAAAACATACCCCAAATGATTATTGACATTGTTCCATGAAAATGAGAGATTCAAAATCAGAAAAAACAAACCCGTTTTTTTTCCGAAAAATAGAACGATTTGTGGGAAAAAATAAATCGTACAGCAACAATATTGTGACATAAAAAATAGGATCCAATGGTCTCATTAGATTTGGATAAAACACTTTAAACGCAGGAAATAAAAATGCATTAAATATGTATCGTTGTAACTAAAGTAATGGTGAAAGAACAGTAATGATTTGGTTTGGATTTCGACGCTACTTTACTGAAAGAAAAAAAACAACACCTAAAATCTGAAAAAAGCAAAAACAGGCTTTAAAAAAAAAAAAATTATCTATTATATTTCCATCAATATCAATATACTTCAAATCCAAACGATAATAATGAATAATATTACGTACATAATATACAGAGAGTGTTTCACTAAGCGTGCTCACCCCATTGTTTTGGTTTAATTTTGCACGTATTCATATTCTGATTTTTGGAATTTTTAAGCATAATTAAAGCCGATATTTTCGAATACTTAGATTAGTCACAACATTTAAGGAGTATCCATGTGTCGATACCAACTTTGGTTTTTCAAATGAGAACCTATATTAAAAATACCATAAACTGACGGAGTATTACTTTAAATACATTTTTGGTATTAAAATTGTTCGATTTCAGTCGACCCGTTGACGAGCCGTTCAGTTTTAAGTTTAGGCAGGGAAAGAGTAGTGGAGCACTAATAAAATGTCATGCGCCGTGTCACCACTAGTGGTGGGAAAAATCCGGATTTGCCGAAGTTCGAAAATCCGGATTTTCGCAATCCGAAAAATTTCTCTTAAGACATATAATAATTTTCATCGCAGATACCTACCAAACAAAAATGCATACAAAAACACAAATGTATCAAATAAACGCAATAGCCTGAAAATAACTAGTTTGTTCGGAAAATTGTACCGCGTCTACAAAAGGCCAATATAAGTATTTTGTGAAAACTACAGACCTCTAAAATTATTTAACATTAGTTACGATAATGTAAAATCATGAATTCGTTATTACGCCGTAAATATTTGTCCGTTTGTTCCTACATTTTTTCCCAATAATTATGAAAACCTGCTTGCAAAATCAAAAAGTGACTTCCTTAAAGACAATTTTCGAAATCTGAGGTCTGAAAACTAAATTTTCGGTTTTTAAATTCAAAATCCAGATTTTCGGATAATCCGAATTTATATCACATCACTAGCAACCACAAAAATTATACCTCACTACTTTCTCTTTACCTAAACTAAAAAGTGTAATATCTCGTTGACTAGTTGAAGAAAACCAAAAGTGGCGACACCAAAACTTATTTAAAGTAATACTCAGACTGTTTATAGAATTTTTAATATAGGTTTTCATCTAAAAGTTGTTATCACCACAGGATACGCCTTAAATGTTATGAAAAATCTAAGTTTACACTTAAAACATTCCAAAAATCATAATTTGAAAATAAGCAAAAAATAACCGAAAAAATTGGGAGAGCACGCTTAGTGGATCGTCTTGTATAATGTATACATATAAATATATATATATGTGTATTAAAAAAGTACTCGCCATTAAAGTATGAATATGCAAAATATGCTATGTAATATAAACAGTATAAACAGCAATGTTCATAAAATAAACAGTAAATATAATTAAAATGCATTTTACATTTGAGAATATAGCGAACGTTAGATTATAATACATAATGTTATTATGAAAACTATTAAACTATTATGTCAAACTTAAACCTTGCTTTTTCTAGACGTGGTAAAATTTTCGTAACTTCGTTGAACTATTTCTAGACAATTTGTCGAGTTTTTCATGTAATTCTTATTCGGTAAGTACTCTGTGGATAAAATTGTAAGACTAAACAACAGATATTCTTGAAAATTTAACTGGAGTTTAATTAAGTTTTACTTAGCGGACAACAAGAAAAAGTTGAGTTTGTTTTTTTTTTTTTTCATAAGAATTTTAATATCAAATTTTGACGAAAATCGCGAACATTACGACATTTCAAAACGCGTATAACCGAACTCCGCTATGAATCGTTTTTCGTTAACAACGATTAATCGTTGCGTACGGGTGTACACATTGAATTAGTTTCCCTCCGGTCCTCTACGCTTTTGACTTCTCACCGACAACAGTGGTCCGCCCATCGTGCCAAGTATGTCAGTAGTTAAATTTTTTTTTTTTTGCTTCGTTTCGACGAATACGTGGAAAGGGTTGATAATTTTTTGTAACGACTGTGTACGACGGTGGCAGCGGCGTTGTCACACTTGTTGCGCCGAATTCGTTTAATATTCTCGTCACGGTACGACAACAAGACGGCCGCGAAACAACAGTAATTATGCGTTTATAATAATATTTTATTACACGAACACGCGCCGTACGAAACGAACGCGCGAAGAATGCGAGAAAAAAAAGAAAAAAAACAACGATCCGATACCGGGGACTGCCGACTGGCACGGCCGCGACTGTTGCGGGTTGGAAACCGGGGAAGGTAGGATATAGAGGGGAATTTAATTTATATCCGTGTGCGACGAATAATCGTCGCTAACGAAATACGAGTCTGAACGGAGCTCGGGTCAATATAAGTTTTGTGTAATGAACAACGTGCGTTTTCGCGACAACAGCGATTGTTTAAAAAATATCAACATATTAAAATAAATAAAACTTAATAAAAACGATTGCCAAACGTGTGTTTTTCAATCTGTTTTTAACCCCGAAAACCAGTATTTTCTCAATTATCTCGCGTATTAATGAGTATTTTTTAAAAATAAAACCTAGTTTCTAAAGTACCAATTAGAGCCAAAGTGCAACAAAATAGGTCTCTTGTAATGTTTTAATTGGAGCAAGATTTCTAGGAAAAAATTTGTTTACGAACAAAAAAAAGACGGACATACTTCGCACGTGGGTGGGACACTGTTGTTAGTGAGAAGTTGGGAAAGTTTTGAAAAGGGAAATTTAATGTATATCTGTGCAAGCAAAGATAAGCCATCGCTAGAGAAAAAACGATTCTGAGCGGAATTCAGTTGATATTGTTGCTTTGTTAACAATATAATACATGTAATATTATTGTAAAATAATTACATTAGCAATATATATTTTCTTTAATAATTTTTTTTTAAATTTTATTGTATCTATTTTCCCGTTTTTCTTAAGTATTTTTCATTTATTGGGTAAGCCCCTAAGAAAATGGTCACCCCAAAGTACCTCCTCGGTCCGATTCAATTTCAGAAAAGGTGCTACACTTAAAAAATCCGAGGAAGATTTCTAGTAGGAAAATCAACTACAGACAAAAAAAAAAAATACGCGTCACAGTAAAACCAATATGTCTCTCGCTTCCTTCAGAATCTAAAAGAAAATTGAAAATCGTCCGCGTTTTGTTTTACTTTTTTTCATTTTCTTTCGGAAAACACTTTTTCGATTATTGAAAACGCTCGGATTACGTCACGTCGTCGTATCACCTTTAGATGTAATACCGTCGAGTCGCGGATTTTACACAGGCGGTAGAGTACTTTATGCGTACAAAAAAAAAAAAAAAACAAAAACATTTCTATAAACTCCCGGCGGTTATAAAAAAAACGTTAAACGCTTACGAAAAAAATGTCAATAGATCGGGGTCGGATTTCCGTCGATTTCCAGGCGACGTTAGCGGAGCGAGAATTCGCCACGGCTCATGATAACGCACTCGTACCGCGCGCACTCCGCTCGTCAGTACCGTTTGTTTTCGTTCCCGTTCCTCAACGACTTACGCGTGTAATGCCCACTGCGTTGCGCGGCGTATACAATCAAACTAAATTATAATTGATTGTAATTTATGTAGTTCCGATGCGAACCAACGACACTGTGTATTATAATGGCGTAGTCGAATATTTCGTTTCCCACCGCGGTCTATACGAAACTGCGGATCCGGGCTCTTATTAATAATTATTCAGGGCGGCCGTGTGTATAATTTATTATAATTTGTGCACTTACACGCGCCTGTATACGCGAGCGGAGAAACGCCCGCGCCACCCCCTCCCCCCCCCCGAAATAATAATAATTTAACGGCGTGTGTGTATTACAATATCGCGTTTATTATTTCAAAGCCGGATCCGCATGACGGCGGCGGCGGCGTAGTTCGGTATTACGGCGAAACTTCCGTTTCGCGAACTTAATCCGTTCTCGCGGAAATTCCCCGTTTAACGAAACATTTTTGGGAACCGCGTCGTTGTTTATGATATTCCGATCGTAAACTTAGCTCCGTTACGGCGAAACTGATACGTTTTCTACGTTGTACCGGATAGATTACGGGCGGGACCTCGATAGCTCAAACGTCTACGTATATGTGTATAAATACTCGTACGTAAGTCGCAAAGACGTCAGGTTTTGAAAATCGCATAGGGGGCTCGCCGTTTATCCCGAAACGTATTACAGTTTTACCTAAATAATCTTGTGTAGCCGTCGACGAGGTATTCCAGTTTTAAATGTCGGTTGGAGGAGAGTAGTGGAGCATCATCCGTGTGGCGGTAGGGCGCGCGGCGTGTCGATAACGCGCCACTACTCTCCTCCAACCGAAACTTAAAAGCGGAATATCTCGTCAACGGCTTGACAGAAATCGAAAATGTCGACACTCGGATTTATTTCAACCGACACTGCGTCGATTTATTGACATTTGATCATAGGTTACCGATTGAAAACCAAAAGTAGTTAATGGTTTTACCCCCAAAAATAAGGGCGACGAAAAATAACACAAATATACAATTATAGAGCAACTTGTTTCTTAAATGTTCTAGAAAACAAATTCCGGAAAAAGTTAATGCTTTCCGTGATAACGAGTGTACCTACTTAAATGAATCACCCGGTGCATGACAAATATTGATTTTTTTTTTTTTTTTTCGTTTATAATACAAAAACCGCAAAGGACTGAGCTCCGTCTCATCAAGCTCATGGACGGCTTCTTCTTCTAGACTGTGGACACGTTTTTTCCAAGTAAACTTGCTCCGATTTTTACATGTTACAACTTTTCTGAAAGCTCAAGTTGTCTAGATGTTACTTTAAATAAGTTTTTTTTTGATTTTTGAGACCATTTTTTTAAACAAGAGCACTTAAGTGGGAAAAAACGTAGAAACTTTAAACTTGGTAATAATACTTATATTGGACTTACCTAGACATGGTAAAATTTTCAAAACCATCGGACTACTTTTTTTGTAATTAGCGTTTTGAAATCAAATTTAAACGAAAATCGAAAAAATTAACGGACTTAATAAATAAATAATGTCATCACAATAACCGTATAGTGTTCGACACGGTAAACAGTAAAAATTTTAATATTGGAAAAAAAGTGTCTGGTATCTTTTATTCAGTTCTTCGTATAGCTATCAGCTGCAGATATTGTCAGTAAATCGTGGTCCAATCATTGGGTATTATCATGTTGTTCTATGGATTCAACATGGAGTATAAGATCCAAAAAGGTTACCTGCTATTGCTACACGAATTACACAACTGACCTCAATTGTTGATTACAGTTTACAAAATATTAATCAGCTATCACAGGTTATAATTTATTTTTTTAAATTTCCGTTTAAAAATATATGACTGTTCTGTCAGTAATTTGTACGCACGCTTATGAATATTACAAAAACGTACGGATCAATATTACTATACTAGTACCCGTTTAAAACGTATTTAAAATAGTTAGAGTTACTCTGGAAATTTTTTATTCAAATTTCGATTAAAATTAGTCAAACTATATAGAAAAAATCATCTGATTCACAATATTTGCATGAAGACTTGTATGTTTTCATTTGAAAAACCTAAATTGGTATCGCCACAGGATATTCTTTTAATGTTGTGAAAAATCGAAGAATATGAAAATATCATCTTTAATAATAACATTTGAAAAATTCCAAAAATTAGAATTCGAATGTATGCATAATTTAACTACGAAAATGGAACGAGCGTACTTAAAAAGTCACACTGTATATAAACTATAACTTTTAGTAAATTTTTCTGGACCAAAAGAGCTCAAAGTCGGAAATTAGAGTTTTTTTTATAGGCGGATTGAAGTAATAAAATTTCGATTAAATTTCAGTAGGAACTTCAACACGCGAGAAAAGTTTATTTTTATCGGTATTGTGCACCCCTACAAACTCCTCTCCTCCAAAATTAAGCCAGAAGAACGAAGGATTTTGTATATGTATGGTGAAAGTATCGAGGATGTGCGTTTTGGTGATTTCAACTTTCTATCCCCTCCCCGTCCATTTTAATGCTCGGATTTCGTGTTTTCACGGGAAATATCGGATTTTATTTACACTTACACAGGCTCATGAAATTAAGATATACTTGGTTAAAACGTGTACATATAAATATAATTACTGTCGAGAATGTGCCTTTAGAAGGTTTGAACTACCTACCCCTGACCCCGCCGTCTGTTTTTGTTTTAACGAAAATCTCATTACCGTTTACTATCATAAACTGCATTACTTATTTCGGCAAAACGCTTTTTGTTTAGTTCTAACAAAACTACCATAGGATAATGGGGACGGTTGCAACCACTGTTATAGGTAATTTAATGTTTATCTGTAAGCAACGATTAAACATTTATTAAGGGAAAAACGATTCTGAGCGGGGTTTGGTTGATAAAGTTGCTTTTTCAACAATATTTTATACGTCATATTATTGGAAAATAATAACATACACGCATTAAATATTTTCTTTAATAATATTTGTTTAAGATTTTGCCTATTTTCCCGTTTTTTCTACGTTTCTTCAGGGTTTTCCCATTTATTGGAAAAATAAAAAAAAACGACCCCCTTAAAGTACCTCCCCAGTTAGATTTTCTTTCAGAAAAAGTGCTATTATTGAAAATCAAAGCAAAACCGCTGGTAGAATAGTCGTCCACAGAAAAAACAAAAACTAATTACAAACACCATTGTAAAACCAATACAATCCCCGCTTCGCTCAGATCTAAAACATTAAACACCGTACTAAGCCGACCCGGGGGGGAAATTTCGAATTTATATAGTGACGGTGCTCTGTTGCTTGTATTTTTTTTTTTGTAACTCAAGTCGCGTAAACTCTAGTCGCGTTTTGTCATAAACAGGTCGAACGGTTGTCAGCAGCTCTCCCGACCGATTCTATCGTGTGTCAACACACGGGCTAACGTTTTATTCCGCGTTAAACGTGTAATTAATTTGCATAGTATAATAAAAATATATCGTTTTCGCGCACACGTGCCGTTATTATAATTAAATAATAATAATAATAATTATTATTATTATTTTATGCATATAGCGCGCGTGTTCGCGTGTTAATTGTTATTCGAACGCGCGTTGCAAATAAGAAATCATTATTATTATTATTATCATTAATTTTATTTACATAGCGCGCCTCTGTACACTATTATAATAAAACGTTAAAACCTCATCGGTGACAATATTGTGTAGTATTGTAATATAATATAGTTATGTCTATATAGGCAGAGTTCGAGTTGGAAAAATGAAATAAGAAGAACTGTAAGACCGAAAGAAAAAAAAGCCTCCCTTGCATTTATTGAACACTACTAATAAGTTGTTTACGAAAAAAAAAAAAAAACTACAACAAATAATATCATACTTCTGTAGGTGCTGTACGATTATTTATGTTTACATCGGGTATTTATTTTTTATATATGCTATGATAAATATTCTAAAAAAAAAAAAAAAAAAAATATTCACAATAAATTAGTACGTATATCTGAGATGGTATTTTTGTTTTTGTTTTTAACATTAATATTTACAAAAAGAAACGTTCCACGTCTTCGCACCCAACAGGAATAATTATCAAGGGAACGCGGTTCGAGCAGTTGGGTATAAAACGTATCAATATAGCGAAGTCGCAACAGGGTCTACTTTATTGAGACCGCGATTTAGGATAATATACTCGTACATTATACAGGTTGCGAACCGTACTGTTTCACAATTTATAATCATGCGTGACCATCAAACAGAATCTGAAAATCAGCTGACATTTTACGATTCTAGCCACCCTAGAGTTATTACTACGAAATTAAAATGCGTTGCACAAACATCGGAGTGTGAGCTCGCCATTTCTCGTGTACGGTGTACACGTATTCACGTGAAGTGAACATTTGTTTCTACATAAAACCGTGAATTTGATAAATCCGTGTACACGAGTATTCGCGTATTCCGGTATAAACAAGTATTTTTAGTTCCAAATTTCTATCAAAGGGGTAAATAATATATTCTAGGATATTTGTATTGAGATGGATATGGGGATAGAATAAATCGAGGAAAAAAATACTGTCACACCGGCGCTAGCATAATTTGAATGTATGGCTAAACATTTTTCAAATCCAAATTTGCCGATTTCAAAAAAAATTGTTTACCAATTATTTTAATTTCATTCAAATTAATAAATATAATACATTTGGCGGTAATCGTCTGACAAAATACCTAATTAAATAATTCTTATAATAGTAAAGTATATTATAATGATAAATAAGTTTTAATTTTTTGGTTTTAAAAAACTAATTATTGTTGAATTTCCGACTCTGCGGTAGTCTAAATTTCCAAGTTTAGAAGAGAGGCGTGTCGTTCCCTTCATTAATAAAATTATACAGGATGATTTATTGTATTTTTCATAATGTGATCCGCAACGACTATCTCGAAGGATTTTAAGGAAACTTGATTTTTGTTTTTCTGAATTATTTTCAATCAAAACACAAACTGTTTAAGCATTTTCAAATAGTTCCCTAGCCCTTCCTTTCTCTATTTTGTTTGTTTTACCTGAAATGAGAACCTAGATTCGAGTTTTCGAGTTCACGGTTTAGTTTACGGAATGAGGGTAAAACGTTGAAAAGTATCGCGAATAAGGTCATTGTAAACGACTGAAAAACGATCGCAATCGATTTTACTCGAAATCTCCGAAGATGACGGTGAAAAAAAAAATCGTGCCGTATACCGCAGTATGTAACTAGGTACTGACGTACCTAGGCGCCTCGCTAATCGGTCTGTACGTGTAAAAATTCGGGTGAATTTCCGTGCTCCTCCCACCACCATCAAATTGGAATTTTGATAGATTCACTATAAATTGGCCGCTGCCGTTTCTGCGACCGCCCGCCTCCCGGTTTGTTTCTTCAATAGGTTAGAATATCGAAATTCCGATTTGGGCGGGGGGGGGTGCATGGAAACGGACCCGAGAAGTCTTTCTTTCTCCGTGGAAACCGCCGAATTTTCACAAAGCGTCCGTTCGAATTCGACGCCACGCAATGCGGTGTTTCACACGACCGCGTCGTGTGAAACGTCGTGCGCTTTATTAATAAAAAAAAAAAAAAAAATAAAAAAAAAAAAAATAACACACATATATATGTATATACTAATAATAATATTACAATTTACACACACATGAATATTTGTATTATTATTTCACGACGTGCGTCATAAATCCGGTCCCTCGATAATAATAATTGAATAACACAATAAGAGCGCCGGCGGCGGTGGTTATACGAGGGCGTCTCGTTACCCGGGCAAAGGAAATAATATAACGGGTATAAGTAGGTACCTCCTATATTGAATTCGGTTTTTCACTCGCTCCGAACACCTACTTATATGCTGTTATTACATACGCGGTATTATTACTTTTGCGACGGTATTAGGTGTTTTTTTTGTGTATTTTTTTTTTTTTGTTTTTTTTTACAACGCCCAAAGTATGTACGCACATTCGCGATAATAATTCGACACTATGACGTCGTAGCCGTCGTCGTCGTCGGTGGGACGACTGTGTGGCGTGTTTTTATAAGCACCTGTCGGTGATTGGGTAGCGAATAATAGCGAAATATTATTACGTAAAACGACGGTTTTTTTTTCTTTTTTTTTTTTTTTTTTTTTTTTGTCGCCGAAACGCAATGATATTATTTTACTATAGTAATAACACGGTGTTATTATATCACGGGCGAATAATACGTGCGGATTTAACGCAACGCGACGCAAAAATAATAAGAAATAATAATAAAAATGCGACGAGTGGAGCCTTTTGACGTGACGTACACGTGCATAATACGAAAATACGGTTGTCCGTTTTTTTACATAGCGAGGTTTTTCGGTTTTCTTTTTTTTAATTTTTTTTTTTTTTTTTTATACAGTGCGACTATACGTAAGTAATGCGCGCGCGCATAATAATGACGGCGGGGGTTCGGTCTCCGTGCTCTACAACGGGCGGCGGTTTCTTTTTGCCGACGATTTTACGCGAATGTCGTCGTCGTCGTCGTCGCGATCGTTCTAAATGGTAATGTCCAAAAGATCAAAAAAATCTTTCTTTTTAATACACATACACTAGACGTATATATATCATAATAATATACGCCGCGGAGTTCGTATAATATCGTATATTATACGGAATCCCGGGAGTATGTTTTATACGCGCTTATAATATCGATTTATAAACAAGACATTTGTAATATTATGCCGAGGCTCGCGGGACGCGGGAGAATTATCGTCCTACCTATATACGTTCCGGGACGGGCGAAAATTCGAAAATCTCGAATCTTTCGAAAATGTTTTAATATAAATACGAAACGAGTTCAAAGTTTGCGAAAAAAAAAAAAAAAAATAAGAAAAAATAACACAGACGGCAGTGAATTATACACAGTCACTCGGAATATTATAGAACGTCGTCGTCGTCGTCGTCGTATTACCCGCCCGTGTAGAATGTTCGCTAATAATTCGTATTCTGAAAATGATTAAAGCGACGCGTACGCAACGGTATCGGATAGCGCCCCGACGACAAGATGATACGACGGCGGCCGGCGGATTGATAATGCGTTTCGTTAAAATTCCAAGACCGTATGCCGCGGATTTGCCGCTCGGACATTTCGTGTGTATAAAAATCATTATTACGGTTGTACGTTACGGCAGTGTGCAGCGATCAGTGAAAGTTTTACGTATATTATTGTCATTATTATTGTTGTCGTTAGGGTCCGTGGGGTGTTTATGCACTTAAAATCCACGAAAAGAGCCTAATAAAAACGTTAAACCAAAAGGCCTTGAACGATAACTTAAAAAAATTATTTAACTGAGCAATATTGGTAGAGGGGCGTAAACGTCTCGTTCCCCCTTTAATGGTTCTAACTTGGTAAACAAATAATTAAAACGATTATTGCACAGTAATCTTTAGATTCCGAGTGGAACGAGGAATTTAATTGTTTTTGCAACGGTGTTTGTTATTCGTTTTTAATTTTCCAGTGAACGATTTGTCTACTTTATAGCAGATAGCGTTTCTACCGGAAAGCTTACTCCGGTCATCAAGTATTGTAGCATTTTCTGAAAGTAAATGTTCTCCGGGCGGTGCTTTAAAGAGGTGAATTTTTGAAATTCTCATTGATATTTGAGATAATGAGGAAAACCGGGTTCTTTAGATTGAAAATGTTTGAAACATTAAAACTAAGATTATTGGCAACCGTTTTTATTTATTTTTTTGTAATTATAATTTTTTTTTTTTTTTTTTAAGTTATTGCTGCCATAGAAACGCGCAATGTTGTAATCATTTTACCATAATATCACTGCATATATATTGTTGACGAAGCAACACTATCAACTGAACTCCTCTCGGCAACGTTTCTTCGTCAGAAATAGTTTGTCGCCGCTTACAGATATACATCAATTTCCCATCCGTATCCTACCTTCCCGAATTCCCACCTGCAACAGTAGCTGCACCCGTGTGCGACGCACGCCCGTTCTGGTTTTCAAATAAATTTGCGTTTGTGCTGTTAAAATTAAAAAAAAAAATTAATAACAATTCGTGATTATCGTTCGTCAGTGTTATAAAATTGCGCGTTCAATAGCGTTCAAACCGTCATAGACAAAAGGAACTCAACACTCCTCTATCGGTTTTGCTTTTTTTTTTTTAATATTTCGAAGCGCTTTTTGAGGATTTTAAGTGCTCAGACGTAACCCAAGCTTGATTGTTATAATTCCATAACAATACTATAGCGCACTTGTACGTTTCGGGTGAACGCCGTTAACGCAATTAACCGGTCTAGACGGCGTTTTGAAAATCGCGCATATTGCGTTAACGAAAATTCGAAACGGTTTCGCGGGTAATCAGACAGCTTCGTTTTTCCGCGAAATTGATTAACGTTCCGATTGTTTTCGACCGGGAAAACATTATACCGGTGTTTTCCGCGTAACAACAATTACAAGACAAATCCGATTATCCGTTAGAATATTATAAAATATTATCGGACGCGAGTTTAAACAATTACGTCTGGCCGAAAAACTGGATAACGTCGAACAATTTAAATTGAAAACAAATTATATTAGCGCTCATTTCGAAGAACCCGAATTAAATTAAATTTAATTTCGAATTAAATCATATTTTTTTTTTTTTTTATCCTCAATCACATTTTACGGTTCTTTAAGAGGACGCTCTACACGTGCATTTGTCGTATTTGTCCAGAATAAAAAAAACGCACGATATAATTAAAACACGCTTAAGCAGACCACACGAAACTCACTTGATTTCGGTTTTAGAGTAAAAACGCCCGTTATAAAATTATGAGAAAACAATATTCCGGAGGACGAGACGTTGCGGTTTTTCGTATTTTCTCCGAACGTGTACCCCAGTCACTTTACCGTTTACGAAAAACAACAATATTTTTAATATTTACAGATTCTGAATGGCGCAGAGAAACTTATTTATTTTCACAATGATGTTTATTTTTTTTTTCTGCGTACGACTATTCTATCAGAAATCTTTCTCTGATTCACAAGCGTAGCACATTTCCTGAACGGAAATCGGAACCGAGAGTTACTTTAAGCTGGTCGTTTATTGATATTCCCAGGAATTTTTCCCAATAAATGGGAAAAACCACGGGAAAACCAAGAAAAAACGTAGGAAAAACGAGTGAACATGTACAATACTAAACAAATATTGTTAAAGGAAATATATAACACTTATGCAATTATTTCACCATAATATAAAATAATATAAACTGTTGACAAAAGGAACACTGTTAACTAGTCTCGTGTCGTTAATTTAATTTCGGAGAGCCAATGCGCGTATTCTCGAGTAAACAATAAGCATAATGAATTCTATTGGAATACAAAGGGAGGAGAAATATTGTACTTGATCGAATTTCAAAACATTTTATTGTTAACGAACGATCATAGTTGTATTGTTTATGATAATATTGTCGAACCCATAACGAAACTCGCCAGTCCGTCTACCGATATCGACCGTTACTTGATTATAATATTTCGTATACGTATACATTTTCGGAAACAACAAGTCTATCAATCAAATTATAATATGTAATGATATGAAAAAAAATCACCGTATTATGAACCCAATATTGTAAACGTTTATTTTTTTTTTTTTTTTTTTTGTTCAGATGATATCACTGAGTAGTAGTTTAACAAACCTTCCGATAGCACAGTGTTATGCAATGTTATACAATCGAAATGACGACTACGTGCAGACAGGAACACTGACTTATCGGTTGTTCGATCAAGTCAAATCGTAACCACATTTCAACGTTAATATGATTTTTCGTATAAAAATTTAAATGTCCATATCGACACAGGTGCCAGGTTCTTAGAATAATATGTCTTTGATAGCTGAACGTATTTCTTATTTGCTATTTGAACTTTTCGAGCGTTTTTAATTTTAAAAAATTGCCCAAAAATATAAACTGAAAAAAATACACTAATTACATATTTTGATTACAGGTTTTGTCATTCGATAACAATTTGATTTTTAGCTAAAGTTTACTATGCAGTCTAAAAGCTATATTATAATACGATTATGTATCACTAATATACACTCTGTGTTTTCACTGGGGTAGTATGAATTACTTGTAACCTCAGATATCTGTAACCACGATATGAACGATTTAATCGTGATAACAAGGGCTAAACAAACATTTTTTTACCGTAATAATATTATATATGTTTTATAATATTTTAACAGTCATTTAATCAAACAACAATGATATTTTTGTCAACATTTTTTAAATTTATAGCGGAAAACTCCGGCGTTTTGGCGTTAAGAATATACATTTTACATAACCGTTAGTGTAAAAGATATTTTACATTAGTAAAACCTTTGGGGGCTAAGCCGATTGGATCATTACCGTCCATGGGAACTACGGACGAAGAGCTCCCGTGTACTCGGCGCCTACGCGTATCAGTAAATACCTAATATACGAATGATATCTGGTTTTGGATTATTATATTTTGATCAGTGTCTTTGTAACGATGTAGATAAAAGTGCAACTGCAACGTTATAATAATAATAATAATAATAATTAAATCCTCGAAATTCAAAAGTAATATTTAATTTTTAAACTTTCGAAACTCGCGAAAAAGTTTTATAAATAATTAAAATCAATCGAGAGTTTTCGTGCCATTAGTATGTGCCTAAATAAATTAAACTGTCGAAAGAAAATCAACGAACTAAATAACATAATAATATTTATATATTATTTTCAAACTAAACACGAAATTACTTTTATAAACTGGGAGAAATCAATATCTCGCCCGAAAATATAATACTATATTATTACAATAAGACCACTACGGTGGCCGCAACGTTGGGCGAACTGTTCAACGTAATAAATGAAAATTTCTACAATTTCGCTAACGTAAAGTCAAGAACGGACTTTAAAATAAAAACTAATGATACAGTAAAAACAAGTCAAGATAAAAAATTAAAAAACGCGTTCGATACTGTTGATTTTAGACTTCGAGCGCAGTGATGATGGTCGTATTGTTTTTACTATACGCGATGAGTGCCGACGATTTTTAACGTACGTTTGGCCTATCTCCCCCCTCCTCCCCCATCGGTAAATCCAAAAACAAATTTCACAATAAAAACTATAGGTATGCAAATTCGTGAGAATTGTGTGCTAAATATTAGCAAAAAAAAAAAAGTTTTAAATGTTAATTTTTACTATGGGGGGGGGGGCTGACGATATTTGTTGCTGCCCCCTTCGTGAATTTTTGATTTTCCGGTGCTAATGAGTGTCGTAGGTATTTTAAAACTAGGCGTGCGAACTCGTGCAAATCGTATGCTAAATGTTTGCCTCATTTGTTTTTGGATTTTCCAATGGGAGCTAGCCAAACATACGTCGATTTTTAATTTTATTTTTTTCTCAGACATTTAATATCTTTTGAGTACTTTTAGTTATTATTTGATTTTACAATGTTACATTTGTTATGGCCCAAAACTTGCTCGGAAATTCTAGACAATTTTTCGAGGTTCGTATAGTAAGTTGTACTTTGCGACGAAAATAAATTCGATTATATCAGGTTGTTTTTAGTGTCCTTTTATGTTCACATTTCGACGAAATTCGTAAAAACCACGGCGTTTCAAATCGTGTCTGACCGAAATTCGCTCAGAATCTTAATACGTAAAAAACGAGTTTTCGGTTAGGCACTGATATTAATTTGATAACTTCACTTGTATAATATGGATCCTACCTTCCCAACTTCCCACCTACAACAGTATCACACCCGTCATAAGTATCGGTTTTTTTTTTTTTGTTTTTTTGAATTTTCTACTTGAGGAAAATTAAACATGGATTGACATAATACAATAGTTATATATGGTTTTTTTTTTCTATATATACGTTAAACGAAGAAATAGTGTATTGTGCAATGTATACGATAATAATAAAACAAGTATGCGATAGATTTTTGCCGGTCATGATCATTAATCGTACACTTGATACGGTTTATTCCTCGCTCGCGACTGCACGGAGACATTTTTTTATTACAAAAAAAAAAAAAAAACAAATCTCTGCGAGCACGGCGAGATATCACAAAACGTTTTAATATCAGACTGCGATGCAGTCAGAGAAGTGCCTGTCATCCAACGTGTCAATATAATATAGTCCATCAATAATTTAGTTCGAATCACTTGAACTTCAGCTATTATATCGCCCAGCCGGAAATCGTATAAAGATCGTAATAATTCTCATATCTTACGACCACTGTAGGTACGAATATTATTGTAAATTAAATGTAAACTTCGATTTCGGATTGTGATGGATATACACGAGTCATCGTGTCATCGTATCGTGCGGTCGTTGCTTTTCGAATATCCGGCGACTATTATAATAATATTTAAATAACTAAAATTTATAACTATTCAAACGAATTGCAATGCATACAATAAAATTCGATTGTGACCATCGATAACGCAGTGACGTGGCCCCCTCCTGGCTAAGGTGTAAGGTGTTGTCAACCCGCCCTCCCTTCATCATTGTTTGTTTTATACCTATAGTCAAGATTAAGACCATTATTGACCCTTCGACCCCCCATTGATAAATCTTAGATACGATACTGATAATCTATACCAGAGAACGGGGTGACTAATAATTTCGTTTTTTTTTTTTTTTTTACAGTAATTACAGTGGAATCTCGATAATCCGGCAGATATCCGACCGGAGAGCTGCGCCGCATTAACAGAAACGCCGGATTAAACTGAAGTCTACATAAGTACGTATTTGCACTTATTCGAAAACCTTTATTTATTTAAAACAATTATATGTTAAATAGTACACGCATACTGATTGACACACTGCAATAACTAAACCGATACACAGTGTACATGCTCTTAATCAGTGTTGTTGGTTATGTCATTTACGGCCAATAATAATATTGTATAGTTATTATAATACCGAAAAAATAGCCGTATTGCTGGACGTACCGGGTTATCGTACAGGCGATTACCGAGAGTAAATACGTTTTTTTTTTTTTTTTTATGTTTACAAACAAAAAACATAAAAAAGAGTCCACTTACTTCAAGGTATACATTACTGTAAATCGGGTATAGTATTATTTAGCAAAAATATGATTTAATTTTTGAAAAATATTTTTTTAACGTTTCTATCGATTTCGCATCACTACATAGCCGGTTCACTTTGATACGCCTATTTCTTTTCTATGTCGAATGTATGGCAGCGCATGGAAACCTATCAATATCTAACCACGTACCTACAAAATGTTGGTCTAGTAGTTTAAAAGTTTAACGAGATAGAGAGTTCTGTTAGTCTGTTGGATCTTTTGCACAAAATAACGGTAATTTTGACATTTTTTTTTGGTGAATATCTATTACTTATATAAAATTGATTTTATCGATGGGAGTTATTATCACGTTTTAATCGTTTATCAACCAAGAAAACATGTAAAGTGAAATATTTTGAGGTAATTTACACAATTGCACTCAGTGGTCAAAATACGGGGGGGATTACCTCTCTCCACTTTTTATAACTTACATTTTCTACTACTTCGATTATTTTGTGCAAACAGTACAATTTCTTTGAAATTATATGTACAATAATGATTATTGATTTAAATCGGCGTTTTTTAAATAAATACGGTATTTTTTCGATTTTTTAGATTCTGAGCAAAGTGAGGAATATATTGGTTTTACAATGATGTTTATTATTACTATTTTTTTTTGTGAACAAGTTTTCTACTTTTCTTTGCTCCGATTCACAATGATAGCACTTTTTTTTGAAAGGAAATCTGACTAAGAAAATACTTCTTAAAATCAGAATTTAAATATATTATGCAAATTAATTATGTTATGCAATTTAACCAAAACAGGTGGGGTGAACACGTATAGTGAATCTCCCTGTATGTATAGGTATGGGGAGTACGATATAACTGAGAGTTGCATTTTTATCGAGTAACAACACGTTAACACTATATATTATAATATTCCGACAGCGCGATACTGTATAGTATAAACACCGCCAGTTTTCGAAAAAGAAAAAAAAATAATAATAAAACAATTTTACTGTAAATTTATACGAATTACAAGAGACTCTCTCGCTTGTATAATAATATTATTATAGTTTGCGCCGATGTTGATTTTAGAAAATAATATTTTTGCAATAACTCCTAAAAAAAAAAAACCGACGCAATACAAACGCCGCTGTTTTAATATTATTATCCTCGTCATATTTTTAAAGATCCGTCCCAAAAACAGCGTATTAGTATTTTATAATATAAAAATATTATACTATGATAATACTTTTTTTCGCACGGACCATATTAGTATCTTACACAGGGTGTTTCACAAATAAATATAGATTTATACATGCAATATCACTATGTCAGTTTTTTATTATCGAATTAGCCGTATTTTTTTCCGATAGTGTCATTAAATTGGCGTTTAAATAAAAAAATAACCTATTCCACGAAAATCTCTGAACACTAAGTACTTAAAAATTCATGTGTCACGCCAAAATTACGATTTCGGCTGAGGTAGTCATAAAATAACGGTTACTATTTGAAAAAATCAAGTGATTCCATTTTTCGCAAGAAATTTGTCCGTTACGGCATGTTTTTTTTTTTTTATAAACGTTTTACAAGCAAAACCGATAAAACCCCATTAAATATTCCAAACAATTTATTCTGAATGCCAAATATTAATCTATAGAGAGTGTATACTGTACCGTAGAGTTTGAAATTTGATTTTGAACCACTCTGTATATTTGCGATTCAAAACGTAATATTATTTTCTGTTGATTTTGCGAGTTTCCTGTGCACGCTGTCATCGTCGTAATATATTTTCATCTCGCTTATTAATAATAACAAGATGCTGTATTTTGTGTATACCTAATATCGGCGCAGTGCAAATATTTATGCAAATTATTACGATTTTTCTCACGTGTATTGCAACTGTATACGGTCTCATAGATATAATAATATGTATATTATAATGAAGTATATGAAAATAAATCGATTTTCAGTTTTAAATGAAAATACGAAATATAATATACCGGTGTCCTACAGTGTTCTACGGATTTTTAAATCTCCGTTAATATTCAACATTTTTTAAAAATACTTCCAAAAAAAAACACATTTCCAATCCAATTTTGTTTCAGAGACACACATTTATTAAAAAAAAAAAAACATTGTACTTTTATTTTTACCTTTATTCACTAAAAAAATATATATATATAACTTTTAATCATTTTCAAAATGAACATTTTTCTTATAGATATTATTCTAAAATTTTAAACGTATCCCGTAATATTTAACATTCACATTTGATCAATAGTTTCTTAGTAATAGCCGTATCAATTTCTAATACAACAAAAGTACTAATTTAGTTTGTGGTTGTGATTTTTAATTTTTATTCGGTTTAATCTGGGTGCAATTGGCCGAGCAGACAAATTTGAAAATTGCACACGAAATTCTTCATAAATTGAACTTAGTGGTAAAAGCAAATTTAATCGTAACGCAGGTAGTTCTTTTTATGGTTTTGTTTAAATTCGAATTTTGACAAAAATCACGGCGTTACAAATCATGTTTAACCGAACTTTGCTCAGAATCGTATTTCGATAACAATGCTGTTTATCTTAGCGTACAGATACAATTCTATGTAATATATTATATGCTTTACCTTTCCGATTGTCCGTCTACAACAATGTGATAAACCCATCAGTGGTATCGGCAATTTTTTTTGTATTTTACTAGAAATAATTTGTTGACCCTAATTTTCTCTACTTAAAATCGTTACTTGACTGTATCTCGATTAATTCGATTCCTGTTTAGCAGCAATCTACAACGATTTTTTTACGTTCGCTTTACTTAAACAAAAAAAAAACCTCTCGACAACAATACGACGGCTACAAAGATTTGACATTCTCCAGACGTGATTTTCGAGCTAATAACTATATATCTTCTCCTGCACTTTTATTTTAAATGTTGGTCGGCCATCCTCATTAAAAACTTCCACTTGACTGATCGCCAGCATCGCATACAACGGCTGTTCTCATATCATTCTTAACCGCAAACTACTTCTTTTTCGATCTTCCCGCCCCCCAATACCCCAAAATGAACACCATATTCAATTTCACTTTTTTAGACACTTTTGTAGAACATAAATTCGAGTTTTATTGGAATTATTTTTTTTGTCACATAGAACCGCCGTCGCGTTCTTCCAATCACATACTCTGTTTTACTTCTACTTACCCTCAGACACTCGCCTTCAAGTGACATACGCACCATTCCTCAAGCTTATTGTTAACCTGTTCCAGATTTCCTCCTATCAAAACTATATCGTGTGTAAATACCACGCACTATGATACCTCAATCACTTATTGGCCCCGCGCGCATCCGAGATGGGCCAATTCGCCGAAATCATGTTTAGAACTCCTCATACTGTTTAACGGAATTTTACACCGGCGGTTGACCTGATGCAAACCCATTGTCACCTCTTACGACAGACGGTTGTACCGTGGTATCAAGCTGATCCGCGTTAACAGGAATAATGGAATTTTCAACCGTACAATGCGAATTCTCTCACTATACAGAAACAATACATAAATGTGCCAACTGGAATCGCCTGCCTTGGCTTTCGACCAGTAGGAGCTCGGGTTCGCCAAAACCGTTACGTCGTTATACGTCGCCCTCCCGAGCCGGCGCGTTAATATTACTATACGTTTTCAAAAAACGTCGGCGTGCTTGCAGAACTATACCGCGGCTCATAAAAGTGATATTATTATTTCTCGCCGAACGCGAAACGTCTCATTAAAATGTTACGTGCCTACGTGATTATAACGAACTACCGATTGAAAATCGAAACGTTACTACGTTATAAATTGTAAAACCGAGCGAGGCGGTCAGGCGTTGAAACCCCGCGCGCGGTATTATCGTAAAACTATGGATATTATACAGAATGCGTTCACTTTCTCTGCGCGGGAAACACGGCGTTATTATAATATTAGCGTATTCCACGTCGGAAAAGTTTATCATTAAAAGTTATGCTGCAAAGCAACGTTTATTACACGCCTCCGAACGCTTCGTTTTGTAACTTTGTGTGTGTACATATACCTATTCATAGAACGTCTACGTCGAGTAAACTTCTTGGTTTTTGTCTTCGTGAGCAAACTATTGTAACAATGTATCCGACAAGTCGATTATCGTATACTTATATATTAACATAGTTATAAGACGCACGAGTGTACACTGTACACCTACATACCACGTCGTTATTATACACGCGCGTCTCGTACGACGAGACGTTTTACATCAAAAACGCGATAACAATGTAATTTAATAAACCATCTCGTTAATTAATATTAATTAAAATCATATAAACAAGCGAATCGAATCGTTATTCTTGTAACACAATACTGTATTTGAATGTCCCGGACTTCTGGTATACGCGAACTCGGCGGCGCATTTAGAATATACGCGCCCCGGGGCGAAACAACGTTTTTGCCGCACCCACTCCTCCCGCTTATTTTCACCCACTACTCTTCACAACCTCAGACCTTCCTTCTCCACCCTCAATTACATTGATATTGTATGAAACGAATTTCGTGCATTGAAAGTATTGCTTTAGGATACCGATTCTTCAACTGTGGCCCACGACCTCTTGGGAGGGGGGGGGGGTCCGTGATATTCATGTCGGTGGTCCGTGGAGGCTCTATCGGTAAATATTCGTTATGATAACATGAGATATTTTGTAAAAATAGGCATTGCAGGTGAGGGGTCCACGGTTGAACGATTTCTAAAAGTCTTTCGTCGAGGGTCCGTGTGCACCAAAAGCGTAAGAACCGCTGCTTTAGGACAATAAAAAAAAAAAAAAAAAAAATGCAATTTGCATTATAATAATCCGCACCCTGGTTATTATAACATACGCACAATGTTTTAATCGTGTACCGACGAATCGGATATGTATTTTCGTATCTCGTATTAAACGCGTAACGTCCAAAGGCTTTTGACATTATTATCTACGCGAAATCGCCTGTTGCGATGCAACAGGCAATGGTTTTTTAATCGTTTCGAGTGAAAATACCTGCGGTGAGCGGCGGAGCTCCGTCACTGACATTGAATTACCCCCGCAGCCGACTTGTTGCCGATACAATACGTTTCGTTTCGGATACCGAGCGAACCGAGGAATGTATTGGTTTAACTACGTGATGACGTGTGCTTGCGGGGATATCTCGAGTGCATCCCGTTTAACATTTTTACATTTTTCATAACTCGAGTGCGTCCGCAATCTTACGGACAAATTGTATAGAACCGCTCGAGTGTGTCCGCAATCTTATCCGTAGCAGCTGTAGGCACCCATTATACATTTAAGATTTAAACCGCGAGGAAACATAATTTGATTTTAATTTTGACAATAACTATAGGCTAGGCTAGTAACTAATATAATGACGGCTAGTAATCGTGTAGTCTTCTAGTGAACGAAAAAACTAAGTAGTGTCGTAATTTTTGTCATTTCTAATACTGAAGTAGTGATGGTATTTTCGAATTTTTCAAAAAAAAGTCATCGCCAGATAGCATGATAAACCAACACTGTGATAACGGCATTTAAACACCAGCCTTTTAAAATACATTTTCATTAAAACTTTAGTATAATAAAATTAGTACACTCACCCTAAATTAATAAGTGTAAGAAAAATATAAAAATAATACAAATATAATAAAAAAAAATTAACTAACATTTTTGAGGTATAAGCCAGTTCACCTCCTCGTGGTGCACCATGGGTAATTCTAAATGAGCTGGGACGCATTCCAGCTACGTTGCAAAAATCACATTTTTTTATTGGGACGCAATCGGGGTGGTGCATTCGATTGTCGAATTTTCCCCGAAAATAGAGTTTATCGCATTGTATTGTGTCCGCTTTTAATTCCCCGGTACACTTTAAATAGTTCCGTCTGTAAAGAAAGAGCTCACACTAGAAGATTTATATTTTTTCTTATAGGTAGTTTGAAGTTTTTTAATTTTAGTCGAATTTTTTCCAATAAAAATTATAACATGCTACTGCGGGAAGAGTGCGGATTTTTTTAGCTTTGCACACCCTTACAGACATTTTAAATGAATCAGGGGGAAACTGCATTTTGTGCATGCACGATCCCATACCCAATCATTTTAATGCTCGGGTTAGGCTAAATTAGGTATATGTTTTCATGGTAAATATTGAGTTTTAATTTCTCATTTAGAGGATCTTGAAAGTAAGAAACTGGGTTAAAATGTGTGTACAGAATTTTTTTTTATCATGAACCAGATATTATCTTGGATGATTTTATGTGAATTTGAATTCTGTTTTTTTAAACCATCATGGAATCGTTTAAGCTTTATTTTAAAACCATTTTTAATTTTTTACCCCTTCTCCATGTATCATAATTAAGTACATACTTTTGTTTTTCATAGAGGAACCTCGGCCCTTTTGGATACAGATTCGAGAAGAGAATATTTTTTTAGAAGTTTTAGCATGTATAACACTAATATCAGATTTACCGTTTATTAGAAAATTTGATTTTGTTTAATAATAAGAGGATAATTTTTGATTTTTTTTGTTATTTTCTTTATAATTTGGGAAAACCGGGATACAATTACGGTTTTCCTACAATTTGCATAGAATACTTATAATAACCTTTTCTAGATACATTGAAATTTTCAAAATATTTTGGACCTACCTTTTGATAAATATTTGATAGATACTGATAGGCATTTAAGATTTTCGAGGTTTCTTTTATTTTCTTTCGGTTTTATGTGTTTAAAATTGTTTGGCTAAACGTAAATGCTTGAAAATTTAATACTACTCGTAGGTTCATCATTAGGCGTATAATATGATGTTCTGAAAAAAAATTTCAATATAATGTAGTCATTTTTTTTTTTATATGCATTTTAAATTCAAATTTTGACGAAATCGAAAAAATCACGGAATTTTAAAGCATGTGTTTTAAGTGGGTTAGAGAGGGAGGGAGTCCTATTTTTTTAATTAAAAGTGCATATTATTCATTTAATTACTAGTAAACGTGACAAGGAATATACTATAGGCTTTAATACATCCTTGACCTCATCGCTAATTATAATATACAAATTTTAACCCCGTTATTTAATTATTGATGGATTTGTATGATTGTTTCAAACCAGTTATTTCCTGTGAAAAAAATGAAGTTTGAGCATACAAATGGTAAGATAGTGCATAGAAAGTTGAGAATTCGAGATGTGTTCGGAACCCCTCGTCATCTGTGCGCCTTAAATTCTAATTTCATATACCCGCGTATTATAAATCTTATCTAAAATCTGTAGGTATATAATATCAATACTGTTTTGCTGTCGATTTTTTTTTTTTATATTATTTATAAAAACTTTCATGAAATTAGGGAAACAAAATAACCGTACCACAAATACCACCGGGCGGAAAATACAAATATTTAAAGGTATTATGCACTGTGAAAGTTTCGGATCATTATTTTATTAATCAAGAAAGTGTATTCCAAAGGGAGAGGAACCAATCTAAAAAACCTTTTTTGATTACAAACTTCCCCTTTAAGTTGACACGAAAAACAAAATAAAACACACAAATAATATCTTAAAATGCAATTAATTTAAAACAACCTGTCATACTTCGCATATTTTATGGGTAGGCTACTGGTGTAGGTTGGTAGAATATGTTATATGGGGAATTAAGTTTATATATGCTGTATGCATAACGAACGAAAAATGATTCTAAGCGGAGTAGTTTTAGTTGTACATGTTTCTCTTGTACTTTTTTATGGAAACTCAGGAACTAACAAAATTCAAAATACCTTAATACCTTAATATATGTTGAGATAAAATCGGAGCATTTTTACATACGGAAAAGGTGTTTTTTGATAAAAAAAAAAAAATCATGCATCAAATAAATAAATATGAAGACAACTCAGTACCAGGATTACTGCTACAGGTTGTGTGTATCAGTTATCGATTTTTATCTCAATTTTTGTCAAGGAGTGTTATACAATTGCATGTAACCCATAGATCAGCGGTGACCAATCTTTTTTTACAGAGGGCCGTAAAAATTAACAATTAATCTTGGTGGGCCAAGAATTTAGACTTTTACTTTTAAGTTAATAGAATATTATTGTGGACTCATATTAATTTAGATACAGCGATATATTTAATTATATGTATTATGTTTTGGTGGTCATAAATGTGAAAAAAATGTGAAGTAGAAACATGTCTTTTTTTAATATGAGTGTTATTATTTTATTTTTAAAATTGTTTTTTGCACTATTTTATACAAGTAGGTATTTAAAAATATTGAAAATTGTCTGTAATCGATAAAATATAATACACGTACGAATAAATGAAAATAAACATATAGTTTTAATAAACTGGTCGATTTTCACTGTACCTGTCTGCCAAACTTTTTATATTTTCTCTTCCCCGGGTGTCTGGCAAATTATTGTGCGGTACAGGAGACAGCGAAAATTGGCAATTCGAGATTGATGCGCAATGAACCTATGACGGAGTTGTCCAATAAAGCTATCTGAAAATGGAATTTACAATGGTATTTCATAGTGACCGTTTGGGCAGGCGGTTTTTACATCAAACCGATTTTTCCGCACGAGTCTGTCCCGGTCGCGCGTATGTTACGCAGGCTTCAGACTTCAATGCGTTTCACTAACGCGCCGCGGCTTAAATACGTCCTGTTTACGTCCTACGGATGCGTCTACGGGCTTACCGGATTATTCGCGAAAAACGAACTCCGCGCGCGTGTATTATTCATGCGCGGCCGCAGCTTACAACGATAATAATAATAATAATAATAATAATAATAATAATAATAATAATAATAATGATAATGATAATAATGATAATAATGATGGTAATAATAACGACGACGGTAACATACTAAAATAATGTTATCCGGGCCGTTCGGCCGTTCGCGCAAAACATTCCGATACAGGTACGCGCGCACGCGGCACAATAGGATATTTTATATAATGCGAATAATAATTGTATTTTAACCGTTGCGCAGGCACGCGCATTCTCGGCGGGCATCAAAGCCGCGGGCATTCGGTTCGGTCCGGATTTCCGGCGTTTTTCGCCGACGAACATCGCGATGCGAAATAGTTTGAATAGCGCGGGGGAGCCGAGGGGCCTCGGATGTTATTTCGTTTTTGTACGTAAATACGCGGAATTTCCTCCGCCGGCGACGCGATAATCGTCTTGCCGGTAGACGCGTTTTAAAATATATAATTATTATTATTATTATTATTAACGACGCGTACGCATCGTAACATAAGACGATCGGTATGACATTATTACGCGGCGGGTTTTTCGCCGTCCTTTCCGTCCGCGCGCCCGCGCGAAATCCGCGACATCCGAAATATTTCTTTGAGACGCGACGGCGGCGGCGGGTCGCTATTTTATACGATGTTTTTCCTTTGACGGGAACGACACGCGCGGCGCTCGTTTGAGTGCACTGCGGTTTTTTTTCCCGGCGTGCGAGGGGCCGGGCCGGGGTATTAAACGTATACACGGGCATCGCGACGGCACCGTTATGCTGTGCGTTTTTTTTTTTTTTTTCTATCAAAAACACCGCGTGGCGGCGAAAATCGGGAAATTTCGCCGCGGTTTTTTTTTTTCAAGAAGACGTTTTCCCGGGCGAGGGCGAAGTCGTCAGGGCGTAGGGCGTAGTGCGCGTACAGGCGCCACTAATTCACAGTCGAATTTCGTAAGCGTACCGAACGCAACGACGAAACGGCCGCGATAGCACGCGCGATTCTCCTCGCACGTCGTCCGCTGTACAAACGGACTTTCGGTTCACCCTGAAATACCGCGATTCCGCAATAATATTGATGTGGTGACGTTTGAGGGTTTATTATATTTTTATACAAACTAATATGTTAATGATAATTTATGGGCCGTAATGAAATATTGTAATGTTCAAATTTAAACAATTCAAATAGTAATAATAAAGAAAAAAAATTATTCGTAACTTGTAGATAACGAAAACGAATAAAAACAAAAAAAAACGACGAAGACGTTAAACAAAAGATTGAAACTATGGTTGAATAAAGTGGAGAGAAATTTCAGGTGTATTGTGTGACAGGAGGATTCCAATGAAAATTAAAAATAAGTTCTACAAATGTGACTATGTTGTAATGATGGTTTGGTGTGTTGATCGGTAGACAGAAAATTAGAACAGTGAATGAGTGTAGCAGAGACGAGAATGCTTAAGTGGATACTGAATGAGCGGAGTGATGAGAGTAGGTAGGATAGAAATGAGGTGAATTAGACGAGGCTCCGATAGTGGACAAACACCAAATAGACTGATATGGTTTTGGTGTGTTATAGTGAAAGAGGAATTTAAAGCAGTAAGCATTTGAATGAATACAAACGTACGAGGAAAACCGGAAAATTGGTGGTTGGATGCGGCGATTGAGAATGATATAACGTCAGCCAATGATTGCAAAATGGGAAATCGGGTTAGGTGGAAGTGTAGAATGAGGGTGGCCGACCCTAAATAGTTGGGGTGAAGGCGAAGGAGAAGAAGAAGTTAATAACATTTTGTTTGGCCAAACATAAATGATTGTAAACATAAAACGAGGTCAGTATTGTGAATTGTGCATAGCACCCCGACAGCATGTTGAAATATTCGTTTCTACAAGTATTGGACTTTAAACCGAAACGATATCGCAGCGACGCGTTTACAAAAAATAAAAGAAAAACCTCGGCGTTGAGCTCATTCGGCCCGGAGGGACTCTATAAAATATTGTCCAAAACTGGGACAGGAATAAAATTATAACAACACACAATACGCAACGGTCTCCATTATTCACGCGGAAAATTCGAGAAAAAATATCAACAATACGTCGTGACGTCAATATCGTTCAACTTATTTAAATATGTGTCACTCGGACGTCGTCGCCGACTTGGATTTTATTGCGAAAAATGTTTCGAACTCGTGTTTAAATTATAATATTATTACGTTATAAATTATAATCGCGTGAAGCCGACCGGTCCTTTCGTCGTCCGAATTTTATCTTGTTATTGTTATTGTAATCCGGCGGCATCCGTAATTTTTTAGATTTTTTTTACATTCAAATCGTATTCACCGCCGCCGCCGTGCATTTTTATGTATAATATTCGATTGGGGATTCGGCGCGTGGAATAACTTTCGCGTCGCCGTCGTCGTCGTCGTCGGTCTCGACCCGTAATCAGTTTTTTTTTTTTTTTTTTTCTGAATGCGCATCATTTACTCGGTCGTTCGGAAGAAGAAAATATAAGGCGAGCCGGTAAAAACTCCCGAATTGATTATTTAACGAAAACCGTGTACATACATAATATAATATTATTATTATTATATTACAATAATAATATATTCAACCGCGCCGCAGTGATTACGGGTTAAAAATATTGTAATAAAACGATTTAGAATTTCATTTTCCGCAGACTCGGTTTTTTTTTCCTATTTTTTTTTTTTTTTTTTTTTGGAATATTACATATTAATATCGCGCTCGGTGCACGGCTGGTACGCGTGATGTGGTACCTACGTCGGCATCAGCTGTTGCCGTTTCGGTTAGACTCCGCGAGGCTGTATACGCATCGGTACGCTCGATTATCGGTGGTGACAGTGAGGAAGAGGAGGGAGGGAAACGTTTTAACAACCGGCTTATTATTACACGAACGGGCTCGGAACGTGGGAAATCGACGGAGGGGAGGTAAAACAAATTATTGTTTACATATGATGTGTTGGTACGATAAACCGTTGGGAACAAAAACCCATTGCTCAGATCGGGGTATATACTGTTAAACGTGTTTATCGCTGCAAATTGAATAGGTAAATTACAAATCGATTTTAACGAGATAGCGATTGCGTTAGGCCGCTGTACACAAATCGTACGGCGAACGTATAAAATATCGTTTTAAATAACATTTTATATTCGGAGCGTATGGAGGGATGGACCTTAGTCCAAGATGTGTTTTTTTATTTTTTAGATTCTAAATGGAACGATTAACCAATGGATTGATTTGACAATGATGTTTATTTTTTTTTTTTTATGCGAACACTTTTTCTACCAGAAAGCACACTCCGGTTATCAAGTATATTACCTTTTTTTTAAAATTATCATTAATATTCGAGATAATGAGGAAGATCTCGGTCTTTAGGTTAAACAAACTTGAAAGATTAAAATTAAAGCTGTCATTGGCAACCGTTTTTATATATTTTTTGTAATTATTAAGTTTTTATTATTTCAATCTTTTTCAAACAATCACTGTTGTCATGTGAACGCACATCATTTTAATCATTTTCCCATAATATGACATAATACCATATATTTTATTGTTGACAAAGCAACATTATCAACTGAACTCGGCTCAGAATCGTTTTTTCGTTAGCAATGGTTTATCGGTGCTTACAGATACATATTTTATTCCCGTCTGTTAGCCTATCTTCCCAACTTCCCACCTACAACAGTGACTGCATCCACGTGTGAAGTATGTCTGTCCTTTTTTTTAAAATTTTTAAATATTTCATGTCTGCAAACGACTTTTCGATTATAAATCTTGCTCCAATAAAAAAATAACTGGAGAAATTTTCAGTTGAATTCTCTGATCTATAGTTAGTGAATAGAAAATTATTTACAAATTATTGTCGTTTAAAAATTGTACATTCATTTTCGTCAAAACCGTGTTATATGATATCATTTCATCGGACAGAATAATTTGCACGGGAAACATAAATTGCACACAGTTCTGATAAGAGACTTCCAATCGAATATTTTCGCGTCGTCTTTGACAGGTCTTGTTGATTTGACGGGGACTTTCACGTCTTTGTTCTTATTGCTATAGGTCAGATCCAGCAGGCCCGGACACTTACACAGTCCTTTGAAATTCCTATTGCTCTTAGCGTTTTCCAGCATGACGACGCAGCAGATATCGCCCGAATTCTCATTCTTGCCACTACTTCCTTCTTCCGGAAGCCTCACTATTGCTTTCTCTGCGTTGACCTCTCGCGGTCGCCTGGTAATACCGCACTGATCGGTCAGCTGTTCAATATGGGCCAAGTGGTTTTGAAGAGCGTAGTACGCCTTCCGGTAATTGTCGTAGTTTTCCATCAGTATTCGAGACTGATCCGACGACCCGGACGTCTGACCAAGGTCCTTGAGTAACCACTGTACCTTATTAATCAGATCGAACACAGCGTCACAATTCTCATTCGTGGACGGTAAGTCGAGCCTAAGCTGTTCTAGAACGGCCATCAGATTTTCGGCGCACTCGATCATATGTGTGATGGGTACCGCTGGCTCGTTATTCTCGCATACCAGTTTCTCCAGTATTCTTACTCGGGACGGGCAGGAATTATTATGTGTCGGTCGTTTTGCAGATGAATTTTCCTGACTGGAGTCCCCGGTCAGACGTCGTGAAGTTTTCAAGAAAATCGCCGTTTTTTCGGATTCCTTGTTCGCACGACGAGAAGATTCTGGCACACCGGACGGACCGTCGGGGTCCCAGCTCAAACGCCGATGAGTTTTTGATGCACCGGATGGACCATCGGAGTTCCTAGTCGACCGTCGGGAAGTTTCCACCACACCAGAGTCTATAGTCTGACTCGGCATCAGCGTTGCTTTGTCGACCATGATTATTAATTTATCCTGGTATTCTCCCTCCGAGTTCTCCCAATCGTCATTATTCTCTGTCGGTGGCCGTTTGTCGTCCGATTCTTTGCCAGATCTGTCAGTGGTTATCGCGGTCATCGTGTTGACAACCATCGTGATCGGCCTAGCCAACTTCATCAAACTAGACTCTTCCCATATCAGTTTTGACATTATTTCTGTCGGCGTGCCACTAATGGTTTTTTCCATGTGTCAATCGTGTAAACAATGTAAATTGTACTGTGTTCTTCCGTATTTGCCCGCGTGTTATGTGTTTTTGACGTATGGGAAATGTATTAATCTGGATTTATTTATATATGTATTGTATCATTTGTGGTTGGGTTTTTTATTTTTCATTTTGGTAACCCTGACTACAACGCTAATTATTTAGCCGATATAATATTATATTATAGGTGATTACAGTTGAAGCTAAACTTTAAACATGGATCAAACGTGTGTGATAAAAAGTAGCCAAAAATTGTTTCATATGATTAATATGCATATATTTATTTATTTATAATAATCAAATTCAACTTTGAAAATAACAATAATGTATGCAGGAGTTTGTATTAAATTATTATTTAAATCCTGAAACACGCGTATTAGTAGTATAGAAAGGATTTTTAGAAATTCGACCTTCGATCGGAGCTCACACTTGCATATTTTATTCCTTGAAAGACGAAAATTGCGATACATAATTTGTCACTGGCATGACCGCTGCCATCAAACCTTACCTAAGCAAACTCCTATGCAGTTTTTAATATGCATGTTTTTTTTTTTTTTTTTTTTTTTTTTTTATTTAACAGTCCAAAAAGTAGCTAGATAAGCTACAAGTTTGAATTATAGTCAATATATTCGAAATATCTATACATATTTTGTCATACGATTTTTCATTGCATTATAGTCGAATACCTAAGTGTTCCATACCCATTTGTTTTACTATTGTTCGTTAGTTTTACCCACATATACCTATGGTTCGTGAGGCCTTTGTTTTCTTACATCATCTAATCGCTTCTAGATAAAGATAATTCAGTCGAGGATAACCTGCATATTAAGTAAGTTTTCGTGAACATGCATTATGGTTTGCATATTTTTACATATTTAAAGTACATATTTTAATGATGATCAGTGCATAAATGCATACATATTTCGTACGTTTTAGTGCATATTATTATTCAGGGTCCTAGTCATTTAAATGTATGTTATAATAAATACGAAAATCGAATGTGTCTTTTATCTAATTCCCCTTGGTGTTACACGAAAGAAAAACGAGATTTAATTTATTATAATAATGTAAAGGTATATATTTTTCTAACAGAAAGTTCGTTTTTTTTTTTTTTTTTGTCCAGGATTGTAGAACTTTGAACATACCTGCTCGATGCGCGTCTTTATTAATTATACGTATGATATTTTAAGTGTGTTAGAAATTATTGTAATACCTATTAGATTTACGGTTTTTAAATTTAATTACTGAGACAGTTTTGCAAGTAGTACATACGATCGTTTCACGCGTTCCGAAAAGCATAATGGGCGTGTAAATCAAGGGCATATCTCATGATCCGGTGGGAGACGTCGATGTGCCCGAGTTAGCTGAAACTACAGGTACCTACTTTGTTGACCGGCCACCAAAATCGTGCAGGGTCAACCGTTCGAAACATTTATAATAAGTTGACGGAACCGGTACCTCCTCTGAACAACCTGTAAATTAAAATTATTTTCTTAAAAATTAAAATTGTAAAATTACGTACGTCACGTCAACCCCCTCCTCCAACTTTAAAAATTAGGGAAATTTTATTATTTCATCATTTTGCCTTTCGTACGTCATTTGTACGAATTTGTAAGCAGTTGTCCAGAAATTTTACAACCGAAGGGGCTAAGTTATATCAAAAACCCTTCGGAGGATGGGAGGGGGTGACGTGACGTTACACCAGTACCCGACATAAAAAATAATAACATTTTTTTGTGCTCTAATTTTAGTGACCAAAATGACTTTGTTTTAAAATATTTTATACAAAAATAAAGTGCACTTATTTGTAAAATAATTTTGTAATTCTCTTTCAAAGTAGAATATTAGTAAATAGGTATCAATTACTCATATTTCATATTATAATATTATAATTATATATTGTGAACCCCGCAAACTAATAGTGTACGAATGTTCAAATTGCGCTTACAAATACGTATAAATAGAGCGCAAAGGATCGGTAAAAAGAAAAATTTCATATTTCTTATGCCGGGGGCTGGTATGACGTCACGGGATTCTTCCTTTTCCCCCGAAGGGTTTTTGTTATAACCTAGCTCCTTCGGTCGTACAAATTCTGGGTCATTGCTTACAAAATCGTAAAAATGACGTATAGGTACTAGAGGATGGAATAATAAAATATCTAAATTTTGAAAATGGGGGGCTAGCGTAACGCACGTTGTAAAATTACCTAAAATGATGCTATGCTATATATATATATATATGTATATGTATCAGTGACTTTTATCTCTTATACTAAAATGTATTTTTTTTTATTGCAACTCTGCAAAACTGATTAGCTACAACAAATAATACAGAGTGTCCCTCGAAGATAATATATACTCATTGTAATATCTCCGGTTACAATAAATCATATTCTCTTTATTTTTATATTACTGACAGGGTTACAGACTATAAATATTTATATTTCAATTGTGTTTTCGTAAAAGCTTAAAAAAATAACTTTTATTTTATTATTTTTAAAAAATTTGAAGTTAGCCATTTTATAGAGAGAAAAAATGTGTACAGTTAATTAGCTGTAGCAATAACATTCATTAGCGAAAACAATTTCAGCCTGCTGCACAATTATAAATACATTTCTCTGAACTTTAAACAAATATTAAAAATCACGAACTTAAAGAAAATATTACATCATTTTTACTTAATAATTAATTATTTTAATAAAAACTATTTTAATCATATTAAATCATGTTTATATTTATGTATACATATTTACAATCAAGTATAAATAAAAAGTCAATACGTGATTAAAATATGTTTAGCATAGTTTTTATTTATTACCTGTTACAACGCAACGAAACATAATTCTTATTATATTTATAGTCATATACTTAAACATCATTTAAATTTTATTTTTATAATTTGTTTGCCCGCGAATGCTTCAATGATGTTTCCATAATTTAAACTTGTATACTCCCTTTGTATAGCTAATATACAGCGTCAAGTCAGAAAAGCTCTTAAGACTTAGTGCTTTTTTAATAAACGTTTATACATTTTCAACTCAAGAGGCTGCGTTCTGAGCTACTCGAAGATATTGGAATAGTTAACATTAGTCAACATTATCTTAGAAACTATGTTTAAGTTTAGAAAAGCTATATTGGTTTTTTATGTAAAATAAAGTATTTTAATTATAGGAATTGCCAATTTTTTAATTATATTTTGACTAATCAATAGTTCTTGAACTAAATCATAAACACAAATATTTTTTTCATTTCCTGCTTGTCGCCGATATACATACGAGTATATACGAGTATAAACCTAATGCCGAATCTATATGATTTCCTTTCAGTTGATCTTGTAAATGCAGTACAGAATACAAATACTTCGACATTTTTGTTCGCATTAATATGTATTGCGCGAGTGCGAGGCCCCGGACCTGGGCCCTACTCTCCCCGCCCTAAATTTGGCCCTGAATATGGAAAAGTTAAGTATGGCTTTACCTTTTCCGAATTTTCGTGAAGTTTGATTAAACTGAGAAAACAGTACAATATAATTCCCTCAAAACAAAATCATTAATATTGTTAGATTTTCTTGAGTCTGACTTATCCTATATTCATTTATTATTCGCGTCGACGTTAAAAATGCTTTTTCGGCCGAACAATGAACAACTGGGACGGTTAAATACGATCTAAGTGCAATTAAAATATTTGGATATACATCTCACTTTTCGTGAAACTATTTTAATAAATTAAATACATCATTTTTATCATATATTACTTTATTTAAATTTGAAAACGTTTGATATTTAATAATTTAATTTTCAAGCGAATGGTCAACATTATTTATATAAGTGGAATTTAGAAATAAAATTCCTTATTTTCGTTTGGACTTCGCTATCTGAACCTCACTGACAACTTAATTCGGTGACAAATAAATAATGTAAGGAAATATAATTTTATATTGGATTTCTATATTCTAGTTCTAAAACAAATGTATTAATAATGATAAAGTGCGTTTCAGAGCGTTTAAATCGATGATTCGAGGTAAAAATACTTCGAGCCACCACTGACGTTTTATAGTCGCTAATCAATGAAAATAGATATAAATCATTATTTTGTATCCAAACCAAAATAGTGATTACAGCTGATTAGGTCTACTATACTTATAATGGTCCGATCGAAGATTGCAATGGATTCAAACCTTCTCCGGGATATGCTTAATATAATTTAAAAAAAAAACCGCATGACGATTGGATAAGTAGTTTCTGAAATCACCCCTGACATCGAAATGGCACTTTGTTTTTCATATATAAAGAAAAGATAATGTTGTACAAATCTTTTGTTTATATCGATACATTGTTTTTCTTCTATTCGATTGTTCTCGTATATTGTTTTACCATTTTACAACATCGTCATTGTAGGTACTTGTTAATCATTGTTACTGCATACCCGCTTTTGCTATTATTGTAGTTGACATTTGGACATTTTGTCGGTAAAATAAATAAATAAATAAGCGACGGGTTCAAGAACGGCCAAAACCTCTTAACCGAACAATTTCGTTTAAAACCAAATAAATCAATAAATTAAAACACGTATGTATGTATATAAAAACAGTTTTCGATTAAATAATATTATTGTTCTTTCTTTGTCGTTCTTTTTTTTGTACGCCTTTAAAAGCGAGGGAGGGTATTTCGCCGCACTATCTACAGTACCCCGCAGTGTATTACAGTCGGACTTGGTTAACCCGAAGTTGAAGTGACCTGCAAAAAAGTCCCGAGCCGTCCTAGAATTCGAGTTATCGAACTCTCGTTTTATTTGTATTTTATTCGTTTGAGTTACCTATACCACTAACAATAATTATATTAAAACTGTAAACGTTGAAACGTAACGGAGCACTAAACTGTATACACGTACACGAGAGGATAACGCGTCGTATTACATAAAAGCGGAAATGCAAATCTTTGTTACGGGCTGGCTTCGAAACTGCTTATTAAATCGTCGCGCAGTTTTTTTAAAATTAAAGAGGACATCGCAGATCAGGTTTTAGTCATAAAATTTAGTCCGATAAAGTTAGTAAATAATTAGTTATTAATTAAAATAAACGTGTATATTGTATACAAATATACCTAAGTAACACGGACGAAATGAAAAAAAAAAAAAACTATACGCTGTACTGGGTTGGTATATATGGTCAAAACATTTTTATAAAATCTATGGTTTCTTTCCAATTATAATTTCCTATACGTACTGTCTTCATTATCTATGACATTGTACAGTTAACGACGTCTACAGTGAATTACGTCTTCGACGTATTACAATTTTTGTTCGTTGCTGTGAACAGCCGCGTTTTTTTTTTTTCTTTCCTTGGTTATTATTTTCATTTATCGCATAATGCCCATAAAGAGAAAATCAAACGCAAGATCAAAATATAGTTGAAGATGAAAATAACGGTGACGACAACAATAATAACGACAATAACGATGAAAACAAGAATAACACGTCCGCCTTAAATTGCTGCTTTCATTGCTTAGCAATCATATAATTAATTTATATGAGTTTGAAAATAAAAATATAGAAAATGCAATCTAGGAGGAAATCGTTTTTATTACACATAATTTGGCATGGGCAACGCCGGACGCAACATCTTTATTAATCTAAATTGTCAGTAAATACGCACACAAAGGAATAAAAGAACCACTGTGCCGTCTGCGAGCGACGACTATAATATAGTACACGGGCTGTGTCGACCGTCCCTACTTCCTGATAGGTTATAGGTTAGGCTTCATTTCCTTTGAAATCCCCTCACCACCAAAAAAATTCGGTATTTAGATATTTTCGGTAAGAAAATTATAAAAAAAATATCTCAACAGAACACTTTTGGTCCGCCGAAGGTGTACTATCCGCTTTCCGCTAATTTATTTTCATTCAATACAGACACGGTTAAAACTAAAAAGGAACATGGGTAAAAAAAATAATAAAAATTTAGCGCGGTCAACGCCGAGCGGGACGGCTATTACGATATATAATAGTATATTATGTATAAATTATATACATATCTAATTTTTATATTAATATTTTAAACCTCTTTTTTTTCATTTTTTTCGTTTAAAGGAAACTTAAATTTTGGCGATGGTATCCATAGATTTTTGAAGTGCCTAAGCAGTAAAAGACAAAAGTTACGTACACTAGGTAGTAAGAACTGATTTTTTTTTATCGAAATTAAAGTCTAAACTACATTTACAGTTCATCATCTACAGTTCACGAATAACCTAATATCGTTTACATGCATACTTTCAGTCTTAAAAATATTTAAGCAATTAGGCAAGTGCGTTAATATAAAATTTGTATTATAGCATAGCTAAAAACTACGTAAATATAAATAATATAGATAATATTATATTAATGTGCCGGTGGTCGCGTTTATAACATAGATATCGGAATAAAATGGACTGAAATATTATGATAGTCCATTGGTACCTTTTTTTTTTTTTTTTTTTTTATGTAATATTTATGCATTATCTATAGATAATTACTATTATTACAGCATCTACTGCACATATTTTATATGCGTGATAATAATTAACATGACTAAAAATTAAAACCAACTACGCACTACCTTTTTTTTTTCCCCGAGAATACCGAACTTACCAAGGAATTTCAAACAAATGCATAAAATAAAAAGTTCATGGGGAAAGATATGATACCTTCGTCTCCCCCCCACCCATGGATGAGTACGCCTCCCGACTTGTATAAATCGTATCAGTGACCGTATAACATTGATAGACTTAATTTTCGATAGTAAACGCATACATGCATAATACGAGAATAACCCGTATATCACTACTAATCCTGATAAAATCGTAACTGCGAGTCGTCCACGAAATATTCGTGTTGAACGCGATTTTTGTACACCGTTTAAACAGGAAACTCTCTACGGGGACCGTCGAAAAAGTCCGAGGCATCCGACTGTTTAGAATTAATAAAGTCCGAGTTAAACAAGTTCGACTGTATATTGTACTACTGTGTTGTAATATTTCTCTCAAACGACGCGTCACGCGTTACGCCCGAACGGAAAAGGCCAATAATGAACGGCAATTGACCCGGAGCGTTTATTAGATACACGCAGTCATTAACGGCGACGGCGGCCGTGGACGTTTCAAATTCAGTGGCGTCATTTTATTATTATTTTTTTTTTTTAATACGCATGCGATTATATAGGTCATAAACCCTAGCCGTCTAGAATTTTCAACGTCCATATTATAATGCCACCGCGATCTCGATTGGGTTTAAGAGGACGCTACACATGGGCATCGTGCGTTTGGGCGAATTATTTCTTTTTCCCACATATGTTATGTTCCCACGGTATATAGTAAAAACATGCTTACGCAGACTATACACAGAACTCGCTTAGTTTTGGTATTTTAAAGTTAGAGCACCTAAAATTATGAAATTAATAGAGAATAATATTCCGGAGAGCAGGCGCGTTCAGAGATATTTTGAAGCTGGGGCAGAATCACGCAAGGGGTACCTTTTTTTATCTAAATTTTCTTTCAGGATATTGAATGTAGTTGCACAATATACTTTTTATAAAAATTTGCTGATATCTCTTTTAGTCTACATAGACCATAGATTTTAGACATACCTAAGGTGGCTCTCCATAAATAATAATACCTATGTTGTTCACGATATATCGCATGAACCTTATTTATTATGTATAGATATATTTAGTATACAAAATCGTTTAAAAAATTACAATTTATTAATAAATAAGTGATTGTTGTAGTTCACAATACTCCGTTCATTAATGTTACTAAAGTATATTGCTATTTTTATTTATCCTTAATACAGTTATTAAGTCGTCGTTTTATCTTAAATTTGTATTTTGTAACGGGTTGCGAATTTTTAAGATTAAATATTTGTTTTGTTTTTACGTGGACGCATGGGGTCCCATGATTATTAATTGGTCTTCGATGGGCCTGGGTCATTTTAGCGGACGTAAACACGTTAAAAGTGTCGTTTTATTTATAAACGGCAAATTGACCTTTCGTATTCAGAAAAAATGGAAAAAAACGCAACGTCTTGCCACCCGGAATATTGTTTTCTGTCAATATCATAATAGGCTCGTTTGTTCTAAAACCAAAACCAAGTGAGTTCTGTATAGTTTGCATTAGCACGTTTCGTGCGCTGGTATAAGACGGAAACGTCAAAAACGCGCGTGTAGCGTCCGTTGCGACGGGTCAAACGACAATAACGTCGCGAAAATAAATACCGATTACCGTGCGCGCATCTATATAAACGGTCGATACCTAATATACCCAATATACATTGGAATTGTTATTTATACAGAGTGTAATATTATTTTTATTGTCGCGTTAAGTTTCGCGAAAAGTCGCGGGAAAAAATTAATTTGGACGACATTTTCACGACATAACCGCGTCGTTAATGGGGGGGATGAGGGTACGGGGGACAATAATCGTTTATATACGGTTAACGATTGTGGAGGGGGGGGGGGGAGAGGAAGGAAAAAACCGAAATCGTATAATAGATAATAAAAAATATCGCGTGGGAAAACTGACGAATCGGAGACGATAGCGACGCTATTATTATCATTGTTATTTACTCGGGGCTCCGGCCTCGAATTTATTATGTTCCGCTATAAACGCATATTGTATAATACAGTGCAGCGATATATTATTTCCAACTCGATACACAATAATATTTAATAGATAAAATATTATTTACTATCGAAACGGTCCGAAAATTGATTAAGCGATACTTCGCGATTTTTATTTTTTTTTTCAAATAAATACACGACGTTTAATATTATTACCGTATACTTGTTATCATAGTCCGTTAAAAATCGGGTTTAATAATCACGAACCCGCGGTCCCGGCGAAACTCCCATATAGTGAGTGTATTAATGTTATTTATACATTTTGTATCGGTTATTATTACGACGTCTATACAATTATAACGTAACGACCGGAGCTCGGACGTTAACGGCCGACATTTCGTCGATGTACGCATTTGATGACCGGTCGAAATAGGCGATCGTACGCCTTTAGAACCAGCGGTGTAGGAGGCGTTGGGAGAAGCGGTCTTCGAAAAATACCATTGAACATTGAAAAAACGTCTCTGGCGACGCTTCGAAAGTGTGACCGTTAACGGAGAAGAAGATAAAAGTTGAATTATTGCTACAATAAAAAAAAAAAAAAAAAAAAACCGTAATTTTATTTTATTTCAAATATTATATAAAACTAACAATAATGATGATTGATTATATTATATAGCAGATACCGAGACGCGAGAATTCGGTTATAAATATAAAACCTATAAGATCAATTTGTTTGTGCCGTTTATGAGAAAATAATCAGCTATCTTTTACAATTAATGTCAAATAGACAGATTACAATATTATGATTTACACGTAAAGTATAAAAAAAAAAAAATGGGAGCGGTTGCTTGCCTTTTGCCTACCCCCCCCCCCTCTCGTTAATACGCTATTGCAATGAACGGGTTACATTTTCGTAATTTCCAACTGATACGTGCGAAAAATGGTTGGGCAATATTAATTCTAAGTAAATTGATTATCATTTTAAATGTGTATTTAACTGATCATAATATAGGTACTGTGTTGGATGTTATAACAACGAATGGACTAAAAAACGATACAATTTTCATAAATTTATGTACATCTCGGTATATTGGGCAATTTTTTGTTAGAAAATATACGTATGAATATAATAACACACAAGTGTCAGGTGTAAAACGAATACGAAACAAAAATAAAATAAATCATGGAGTTTATTTAAAGTGTTACTAAGTCTAATATGCTAATACTAATTATTACTGGTTGATTTGCTGAAAAATGCCAAATACGCAAACATATATGTGCAAATCCGTGAACACCCGAGCTCTAATAATGACTCTGTATGAAGATATGACCGTTATTGTCGGTTAATATTTATTTTATATATCTATAATGACTATATTATACATTTGTGCATTTATCGAAAATTAAAAATGGCTCAAAGGCCCTAAAAATGATCAATAATAAGGACAAAAAAACGAAACCATTTTCAACCGTGTTACCGTTTTTTCAAGATTGGAAAAATGTATCGGAGAGTACGATTTCAACCCGTTTTCGTCGTGCCGGTTTCAGTAACGCAATTTAACAAGAGGAATAAGAAGCACAATACAAGGGGAAAGAAGTTTGCCGAAAGTTAGACGATGTGAACATTGTTAACGGCGTGTTAACTCCGGAGCAATGATAATATTAACTGCTGGAGAAATTATTTATTCATTAAATAATCAACCCGAAAAATCCGAGGACGACAGCAATGGTGAAGAAGAAGATATTTTATCCATCAACGCAGCAAAAATATTAGCAAATTATATCGTTCTGAAAAACATATTTTCACAAAGCTGTCATTGGATGACGGCTTTGTCGTATAATACATAAGCACATGTTGGCCTTTGGTTTTCTTACACCACTCACTGCGGGTAAATTTCCCGCGGGCGTCCGTGTATTACCTATACGTATACCCGCGTTACTCTGTTGTATCGCTGTTACGTTGGATAAATCGACCGCAGTGTGTTGAATTCGATATGTACGTGGCCCTTTGAACATAAAATACGAACACGAATGTTCCGTTTTGACGCGGAAAACCGTAGGTGGGTGTAGTAACAATTATTGTTATTCGTTTGGCGCGCCCGTGCTTTCAACACTACCGCACGCGCGCCCGCCCGCACGCACGCGGTTCGCCTTTGTCTAACGGCGCCGGTATCTTTTGTTTCAATAATATTACGACGCGTACCTACGTATATACCGCCGCAGCATTATCGAAAATCCAAATTTGTCTGATCGAATTACACGATTGAGCTAGTAAATATTCACGCATACCCCATACATATACTTTGTGCACGTCTGTACCTACCTATAAAGGTACGGCAACAACACGAGACGAGCGTCGAGTGTGTGCTCGTTCAATTGTACGATTCGTATTGTATAACAATATATTATTATAATTATTATTTCAAAGCTCTCGAAAACGTTGCCCCCGCAAAATTGTATATTCATAAACGGCGAACGTTTTAAACGATATGCCACGAACACGCTGCGGTTGCATCGCGTACCGCCATCAGAAACTTTCAAATATCCCGTCAAAATAATAATAATAATTGTTTTCGGATTTAATACATATACCTACCGGAAAATAATACCGATTCCACCGCCTCCACTCCCGGTGGTCTGAAACGCATAGTGTTTAGTTTACGCGAAATTAAATTATACGTGTATATATGTACTTGAACAGAACTTGGCTTCGGGGGGGGGGGGATCTTTGTCGAGTTTTCGGGTGCCAACTCTCTACCACCGCGCGCAGACGCGGGTTTATAGATTTCCGAGCAAAACACACTCTTTTTTTTTTTTTTTTCAGAATTATTCAACAGTGTATTTTCAATAGTTTTAACGGGTATTTGATTCCTTAAAACTTCGTTACTCTCGTTTTAGAGAATGCTTACAATGTTTTACTCTATAATACGCGTGATCTATTATTTTTTTTCTCGAAAACAATTTTTCCGTTAATAAAAATAATCAAATTGTTATACAATGGAAGTTGTAAAATTTCCATCCGCAGGGGATATTTGATTGTAATATCTGTCAACATACCGAACAGTTCACGCTCCTTCGGACTTTACCTTTTATTATTTGCCCTTGAAAAGCAATTATTTTCAGTTAGTTCCTTCCAACAATAGCGTGGCACACCCATCGGCTGATCAACTCAAACTTATTTTTTATACACTATACTCCTAAAATAGTCTGATAGTCACAGTAATATTTTTCGTCAATCGCTCGAATTATATTAAAAATACTAATGTTATAAAGTATTCGGAATACCATTTTGTGTATGTATTCGAACATTTATTCTGAATACTTTTGAAAAAGAGTATCTAAATCTCTCTATATAATATGTGGGTGTAACCCTTCGAATGTGAGTTTTTTTTTTTATGAATCCCGTATGGTAAATAGTAAAATTATTAAAACACTTACACCCCCTCCTCCTCGGTCCCTCCCCCTGAAATGAATTCTGGTCATACCCCGTAAAAATTTCACAAATATATAAAATATGTGTACGTATATATATATATTTTTTTTTATTAATACTTTTTAATGTTTATTCAGTACGATTTTTTTTTTTTTTCATTCTTATAGGTTTAATAAACGCATAAGCTATGCTGCATTAAAACGATCATAGGTAAATAAAATCTAAACATTCGTTTACTCTTGCGCCTTAAAAGTAAAACCGAGCCCGGATTAATGCAGGGCTATGGGAGCCATGGTTATGGCTGCAAAGGGCCTCAGTTCTGTCCAAATCCCATCTATGTATCATTAACTTTGTACTTCTTGATATTCGATTATTAATATACAGTGAATTGTTTCCTAGTAAGATTTTTATAAAAATATATTTATTTTCGTCTACAAAATACTTGTGGCTCTTGAATTGATATCAATTATCTCCACATTATATTTTATTGTTTTCCTTTTGTTCAAACATTATATTATCGCATGGAGTAATAATTTTTCTAAATCCCCGGGCTTTGGTTACAACATTCAACAATAAATATGTTTAGTGGGAATTCGTATGTTATTTGAAAATCATTCTGCACCATTGTAAATCTGTAATTTATTATACGGGCTAGCCCTCTAAAACTCCATAAAAACTTATCACGTTTCTTTTGTCGGCTACAAATTATATTATACGATTCGGTCACATTTTAAATTCAAAACGTCAAACCGGACTTATTTTATTTCGTGCTAGGTTAAAAAAAAATATACATAATATTACGATCTCAAAAAGCACACCCAGATAACTTTTAGACGAATACCAACTTTAATCAATAGTTACTGAAAAAAAAACTCATCTCCAGAGTATTACTAGCAACCGGCGTTTATATTTAAATCATGTTGAGTTGATCTTTGCACCACTTTTTTTTTTTTTTTTTTTTTTAATCTTATACATCTAGTAATTTTTTACTAAAACAAAAGTCTAAAATAATGAACAATACAAAATCGTTCGATAAAGGAAATGCGACGGAAAAATATCCTTTAATATAAAAATATAATAATACGATTAAGATTCATCTCGTAAATTATTAATTTATATACCTGTTATCGATGCAGATTTGTTCATATTCTTCAATATTTTGCGTTATCGAAGTAGAAAAACGTTTTTTCCGCCTTTATAAATAGGGAATATATTATTTTTTTGGGTTAGAGCACGTAAAATTACCGAGATCTTATAAGAACCTTTCATAATAACATTTTACTAAACGAAACATTTTTAATTTTTTTTCGAATTTTTGTTATTTATAATAATAACATAAAACTTTTACCAAACATATAGGTATTAGTTTTGTAATGTATGCGTATTAAAAATTATCCAGACAGATATAAATGTAAGCAACATTACTACAATTTAATATTATATGTATTTATATATAATGATAAGGCTTATGGATCTCTAAAAATCACGCACTAAAAATTAATGTGTTCTGATACATATTTTTTATTGATATAACTGTATATTAAGAACTTGACACATAATTAATTAATTTTTTGTTTTTTGATTAATTAATATGCAACGTGTCCTACAGTTTTATCCGAATGCGAATAATTCTGTCAATTTTTATTTGTGTGTCAGAGGAACATAAATAAAAAGAAAAATTTAAATTATACTTTAATCCCTTAATCACTGAAAAAAATGAATGTTCCCCTCGCCATCCAATTCAAACAGGTATACCACTGGTTAAAATCCTCCCCGAAATTCGGGTATAAACTAACCTTTGATTTGTATTTGGATTTATTGAATTATCCTTGCAAAGCCATAGAAAAGGCAAACGTAATGGATAATTTTAGCGACTGCTCCTACGCCACCCTCGATATTTTTTTTCCCCGCGTTTACCTCGCGACCAGGGTTCAGTCGAAACCACAGGGCGCGTGCCGACACAGGCGAAAAAAGAAAAAGGAAAATTAATTTACGTAGATTCGTATACAAAAGTACGCATAAAAAAAAAATTGATTTTTCGATAATGTAACGGTTGGTAGCGGAGGGCGGGAATTGCGAGGCCAACGCTTGTCGACGTTGATTTTTCAAAGACTATATAATTATTATTATCATTGCTATTAGTATATCTCGGCGAGACGTTTTAGTGCCAACGGATCTGACAGCTTTTATAAAAAAAAAAAAAAAAAAAAAAAAAAAAATAATATTATTATTATAATTTTCGGAATTCGCTATCAAGCCGAGCTAAATAGAATAATTATTTTTAAATTGGTTTTACAATGATATGTTTATTTTTTATTTTTTTTTTGATCTGTAATCAACTTATTTACCAGAGATCTTTCTCCGATTTTCAAACGTATAAAATACCTTTTCTGAAAGGAAATTTTATCCGGGCAATACTTTAAGGGATGTTCATTTTTTTGATTTTTCATTCGTTGAGTTTTCATAATAATCGCTAAAAACGGGAACACTTATATATATATATATATATATACGTTAAAATGGAATTACCCACTATACCTTTCAAACTTCTCACCTAAAACAGCGGCTCACCCGTCGTGTAAAGTTTATCCGTATTTTTTTTTTATTTTTTTTTATTTTTATACTAAAATCGATATTTCGATAATCATATACGTTTTTTCGTACGGCGTTCGTATAATATCCATGTAAAGAACATAGCCAACGCATTATCATTATTACATTACAAATACCGCTGCGACCGATGAAACCAATTGATTGAAAACAAACGGACAATGTTCGAATAGACATTTACGTTTCGTTTTCCATTTTTTTTTTTTTCTGTTTTTTTCGGGTTAACGCATCTTTCCGGATAAGTAGACTTCTAGATGATATACGTAAAAAAAAAAAAAAAACACAAACTGACTACCTAAAAGTGTAAAAAGATTATTATTATTATTTTTTAATAAATATGCTTAAAGTTGTTTTGTTTTTTATTTTTTGATATTTATAATTATTCTATAAAGAAAGTTTATTTTATATATTTCGACCGTCGACTCCGAGCGAACGGATATCGTATAATAATAATAATAATATTGATAATAAGCGACTGCGCCGGCTATGTACAGGTACAGTTAAGAGGTATAATAGGTAGGGTACTTGCGCGTAGTATAATATCCGAATGAACTGCAGACTTTACGCCAGTGCAAAGCGAAATACCTATTTAATAATAATAATATAAACGTGCGGATTTTAATATAAACGCGAAACGCGAGTACTTATTTCCGCCCCTTCCGCCCTCCCCAACCACTGTCTTCCGTAAATATTTTAAATTAAAAAAAAAACAAAAAAAAAAAAAAAAAAAAAACGT
>CABPRJ010001486.1:0-31355 GCA_902439185.1 Cinara cedri | reverse complement strand
AAAAAAAAAAAAAAAAAAAAAAAAAGTACGCTAAAGTTTTAAATATTATAGGTATAGATACAGACCGCCGCGTGCCGTGTATACCTCGTACCTATACCTCTGCTGACGTTGCGAATTCGTCGAGTGTATATAATGTATAATATACAGAGAAGAAAAAAAATAATATAAACGAATGTTCTTAAAATGACGAAAATTCCTTTTTGATAATATCATAATATTACATACAGTACCGCGACCTACGTACATAATATTAAAAAGCGAAAATGCAAATTAAAATAATTTTATAAATTATTTATAAACTCTTTGATACGAGAATCGAATTATTTTTCGCGAACATAATGTTTTTACAGCGCCGCGCAGCGAACGATTACTTTCTTCCTTTTTTTTTTTTTTTTTTCCTTTCTTAATTTTTTGCGTTAAAACCCGACCCGAGAACCGACGAGTTTTTAAAAACGTTTTGGACATTTCGAAATAATAATTAGACTCTGAGATTAATTTCGATAAAGTAATTAGCGCTTTTTTTCTCGTCGTTTTTTTTTTTTTCCGGTCGATAGTATATGATAATATTAGTTAATTTGTTCAATTTTCACAAAAAAAAAAAAAAAAAAAAAAAATGAATAATTATTATATTAAAATGCCGATAAAAACTTCGTAATTAATATTGAAATTTGAAAGTGGAAAAAAAATGGATTGCTTTTTATTTTTTTGTAAAAATACACAAATAACTTAATATCGCGTTTATACGCCACGACGATGGCTTTTTATTTAATCAAATTTCCGACTGCTAGTTACCTTCATAGCAAAGTGCAAATTGTTTAAAAGTTTAATTATTATGAATAATAATTGATACTTACAAAATTAAATTCAAACGGCAAAGCTTTACTATTCATGGACGGCTGTTTATATAGTTCTCCAACGTTGCTAGGACAAAAGAACCGCATCGACGTAAAGGAACAAGTGGAAATAGTCGTCGGAGGATAATGGGTACGAGTACAACCGCTGTTATAGGTAATTTAACGCACATCTGTACGCAACGATTAACCGTTGCAAACAAAAAAACGATTCTGAGCGGATTTCGGTTGATAGCGTTCCTTTGTCAACAATATACATATATATATATATGTCATGGTATGGTAAAATAATTACATATTATGCATTATATATTTTCTATAATAATATTCGTTTAATATCGTGTCTATTTTTCCGTTTTTTCCTAAGTGTTTTCTCGGTTTTTCACAAGTTTTTTTGTTTTTTGATGTATTGGTAGATTCCTGGGAAAATCAAAAGATGACTACCCTAATACCTCAGTCAGATAAACTTTCAGAAAAAGTGCCATCATTGTAAATCTGAGTAAAATTTCTGGTTGAAAAGTTGCTCACAGATTAAAAAAAAAAAATAAAATAAATATCATTTGTAAAACCAATACATTACCCCCTCCACTCAGAATCTAAAACTTTATGATGTATGGAAACAACTCTTAAAAAATAAAAGTTTTCGCAAACTCTTAATGATCATTTTCATATAGCACAAAAAAATGCACTTTACTTAATAAATATCGATGAGAACAAATTATTTTTAATGATACAAAGAGAAAGAAAAGAGTACGACCCGGCCATGCAGTGTTAGCTTGCTGGTATTAAATTTAAATTGATCAACAAAGTAAAACCGTTGGAAAATTGGACAAGAAAAACTATAAAAAAAAACTCTTTCGACTGGTAAATTTATTTTAATATTTTATTAATATTAGTGTATAATATAAAATCTATTTTTTTTTTTTTTTAGTTTTAGTAGACGTGGAAAGTAATGATGAGTAGCAAAGGGCTCGAAACGAAATATTAACTCCTAGATTATTAGCGCACAGTTATTTCAGTAAAATGTAAAATATTAGTGTAATGAACCCGTGCATTTGTAAATATATTTTTTTGGTAGCCGTTTCATTCTGATTTGTTCGTCAATACGAGAAACAAGTGTTGTTAATCGTAAATTCTGCAAGGACTGTCCTACTAAGACAGTTGTTTAATAGTTTATATGTACAATTTGTACCCGTTCACTGAGACACTAAGATAATTGAAAATATTGTCGAAAAATTTGCGGACAGGTTAACAATAAAAAAAACAGGCCTTAATTATCTCCAACAAAAAATTAATAGTGCCAGAGGTATCTGCTAGAATAGTAATTTAAATATTACTTAACCTGTTTTTGAAGGGTTAGGAAATTTTATATTCGATTGTGTTTGTTACTACGGCATTTTACGTTGGTAAATTAAACATAGCATGGAAAGAACTACTATATTACTGCCTACAGTGACGTGTCCAGGAATTTTGAATGGGAGGAGACGTAACAAATAAAAATCGTGAACAAAGAGTAAAATCGTCTTCTCTGCCCAACTCGACCCATGGGAATTGGTAATTTAAAAGCCGGATCCTAAAAAAAAATCTAATTTCTAACCACCACGTCCAAATTATTTCCTCTTGACTAGACCGAAATTTATGCATTTCGATATTAGATTACTCATATTTGTTTTTGTTTTTAAGCCAATATAGAGGGATATAACTCTTATTATTCCCCCCCCCCTCTTGCGTACGAAATTGTCTACTTATTACTTGAAAGAACATATTACGGTAGTGAAATTGTATTTTCGGATTGCGGACATCACGCATTTGAGTAGCTGTTTTTCGGAAATGCAACATTTCCAACTCTATGTTTGGCCGCGGATATTTCATTATTTAAACATTTCAAGGCCAAACCAGATACTATAATTATTTAGGTTATTATTTTTACTAGAATTTCAAAGCGATACTAATGTTTGAAATATATCGGAAGACTAATTTCAGAGCAATTTAAAATACACGAAATAAAAATTACTAACGGGTGTGCCTAGTGATGACAAATATCGATGATCACAAATAATTGTTAAATTTAATTATTTCAATCATTATAATTTATTGTAATGAATTTATTCTACCCAGAGAACTTTAGTTTAAAAAACCAGGTGCTTACTATTGTGCAAGATTAATAGCCATCCATTGTTTAAAAATGTGTTCCGTTTCGACACGAATTCAATTTAACCGGAAAAAAAAGAAAATGTAATACCTATGTTGACTATAGTTTTTATGTCCGTTTTTAATAAAGAAAAGCTATGCTATTCATTGGTTTTCAATTGCCAAAAACTCATTGAATAACGTAGGTACTTAGATAAATGTAAATAATTAAAGATGAAGAAAAGAGAATGTACGAAAACAAAAAAACCTAATAAACTTTCTGAAGGATGATAATTTTAATCCACTTAGTGAATAATAACTCTATACAATTCTCAACAATTTATTGTAACGGTTCTAACCACTTGTTATAAAATAAAATAATTTGATACAGGGCAAACATTTATTAATCAGTTACAGATGTTGAACGATTCCGCTGCAAGGAATTGAAAACTAAACACTAAATTTGTTAACGACGAATAACAAAAACAATTCCCAATAAAGTATGTAAGATGAAAACGTGAGTAGGTATAAGACGACACGTGAAATTTTAAGTTTTTTTCATAAAACTTGAGCTCACGTCATAGCGCGTGTGTAAATAATTATTTTCGATCGAGCCCAAACGCACCAGACACTATTTGTATAACCCTACTGCAATTATTATTTTAACACCGGCCAAGGATATTTGGTACATTTTTTTTTTTCAATTTAAATTTCTATAATAGATCGGTTATTTTATCGAAAACGAATATACGACGGGAAAAACCTCCTACCCACGTTTCAAACTGTACGTTTGAAGTAAAAATGATATACATTGAACTTTGTCAATTTTTAATGACGTATGCTTTAACAATACACCACCTAACTACCTACTTAATATTTTCAAAGAGTATATTTTGTGTACATTCGAATATTGTGAAATCGATATGACTCGTACGCACGTATGTAATATGACGTATTATAATATGCTATTCTTCACTTTTTTATTATTATTTTTATTTTTTATTATTATTATTAAATTCGGCGCCGACGATCCGAACTACACTCGGGTACAATTAATATTGACGTTTCGTGTTCAATTTCACATCGTAATATTGTTGTACAGCTGTACATAATATAATACTATATCGAATAGCGCAGCCGTACTGCGTGTTGGATTCCTTTTTTTTTGTTCACATTTGACATTTTATTATTAAAAAGGTATTCTCACCGAAACGCCGTCGTACGAATATAAAGCCACTCAAGAACCACTCACTCTCCGACAATTTAAACGTTTTAAAAACATGTAATAATATAATAGGAACCCTCTCTCACTTTCGTTTTATTTTTCAGTTGTCTGCAGCGAGGCGTGTCAACAAATATTTTAGATTCTGAGTGTCAGCGCTGAAGCTTATGGTTTTACAAAGATGTTTATTATTATTATTATTATTTTCTATAGACAACTTTTCTACGAGAGAACGTGCTCCGACTTTTACGTGTAGCACCTTTTCTGAGAGGAAATCGGTGTGGGGAGGTACTTTAAAGAGGTCGTTTTTCGATTTTCCTCGGAGTTGTTTCAACAAATGTGAAAAACGGAAAAAAAAAATGGGAAAATGTTAGAAATGTAGGTATTAACTAAAAATATTATGGTCTTTTTTCCCGTGGACAACTTTTCAACCAGCAATTTTCCTTCGATTTATAATGACAGACATGTTTCGAAAAGTAAATTTGACTGAGGAGGTACTTTAAAGAGGCCATTTTATGATTTTCTCAAGAGTTTTCCAGGGAAATTTTAAAAACTGAGAAAAACGGGAAAATCTGTACAATAAACAAATATTATTAAAGATTATATATAATGCATATTTAATTATTTTAGCATAATATAATATGTATATATATTGTTGATAAAGCATCACTATCTATAGATTTTCACTCAGAAGCGTTTTTTCATAAGCAATCGTTTATCATTGCTTACAGGTGTACATCAAACTATCTATAATAGTGGCTGTACCGTCCCCATTATCCTAGGAAATCTTTTTTTTATTTTATTTTTTTTTTTTTTTCGGACATTTTTAACTAATAGTATAATAATATAACATAGTATTGGGTGTATTCTATTACTATACAACAACATTGAATACTGTATTTAACAAACGTTTTCTCTAAAATACAAATTTAATTGATTTTTTTTTTTTTGTATATCCTAATGTAAATTCGTTTGATTGTACCTGAACCACGAATGGTTTCGATGTTTAATGGTACAAAGCTTTGTGCACAAATCTGTGAATCGTTTAAATAATCCGGAAATGCCAAGAAAACGCAAACATTATAATCGCGGTATTGTGTAATAATCGCTACAGTCGTTTGAATTCGAAACTATTATCGATTTTGAAAATGTCTTTGTGTTCATTTTTAAAATCCGCATATAAATGGAGCACCACACTACTAGGTTTTAACGTTTTGTTTTTTTTTTTTTCTAATGTACCTATACTGTTTAATGGCACAAAGCTTTGTGCACAAATCTGTGAATCGTTTAAATAATCCGGAAATGCCAAGAAAACGCAAACATTATAATCGCGGTATTGTGTAATAATCGCTACAGTCGTTTGAATTCGAAACTATTATCGATTTTGAAAATGTCTTTGTGTTCATTTTTAAAATTCGCATATAAATGGAGCACCAAACTACTAGGTTTTAACGTTTTTTTTTTTATATATTTTCAAATTTACCTATACACATTTGTGGCAAATACTTGAAATATTACGTTTACTCTCAACGATGGTAAAAAAAAAAAAATAAAAAAAAAAACCATTTAATTAATATTACCAAAAAAACATTTTGTGTACTATTACTATTTTAATAAAACGTATATTTTATGATGTTTATCAATAATTGTGTTCACCTCGGTGGCGGTGACGTGACAAAATCATCCATTTGTTACAATGATAATACGACAACTTATACATGTTTTCCTTAAATTATTATGCGAAATAATTTCGGGTACCTCCGTAGCAGTGCACCTCGGTATAATATTATTATTATGGTAACCGTTCCAACGGATAAAATCCAACCTATTTACACCGCGCATTATACAATTTTTATTTTGTTTCAAACCGATTTAAACTTTATCCAATATTGTAATAGTTAGAATTTTGTGCTTTTTATTTTATGAAATAGATTATAGTGTATACTATATAAGAACAAAATAAAATGATTATTTTAACGATATTTAAAAAAAAAAATAATACAATTTTCGACATTTAGAGTGGCCCCGTATTGATATGGGTTAAAACACTATACTATAGGCTATTGCCCAGTATAATACCTGGTAAAGTATACGTTCCTGTACGTGTAAACTATGTACCCAACTTCTTTGTAATGTGGGAAAATAAAAGGAACTACAGTAAAACTCGCTTGAGACATTTTTTAAGGGATCATTTCTTTAGAGCGTTTAAGCGGGAAAACGTTTTATGCGGGAGTTGAAAAATTAAGTGATTGAAATATCGAGTTAATTTTTTCATTATTGAACATTATTTAACGGGTTTATTTATAAATTAATTAAAATTTCATACAGATATTTTTTTCTGCTGAATTTAATTAAAAATGAAATACAATATGTATATGTATTAATATTATTATTTTTTTATTATATTGAGAAAATTATCAATTTTTAATGGCTTAAGATTCCGACAATGCATTTCAGCAAGAAGTTTTTCTGTTTTGTTAACATAAGCCAAATTTTTCTTCGGCATTTTCTACAGAGGATAATACTTTTTGAATTTCTACTAGGTGTTTCTATTTTTATTTTCATAAAATTACTAACATTTCTCATAATCTGCTGAACAAAAGAACGTCTTATCTGGTTATATAAAGAAAAATCGAGCGTCTTAAGTGAGTTTTACTATATCTATGACAATGTCAATATCTTTTTGACAAAAACAAAAATTAATAAAATTAATATACCTCGGTAAGTTACTACAAAACCAACAACTTGTCCATAATAAGTGTTTTCGAATAATATTTCTAGACGACAAAAAAAAGGCCGATATTGCACGATGGGCGTGCTAATATTTCGGGAGCGAGGTTTGAAGCAATGTGTATGAGAATATTATGTAAAGTAATTTGATTCATATCATTTGAACGCAACGATACACCTTTGGTAACGGAAAACGATTCCGAGTGGAGTATAATCGATATTCGTATTTACCCTCCTCCCCTCACCAATTGTCAATAAAGTAACCCAGAAATTTAAAAAAAAAAAAAAAATTATAGACACCAAAAATGACCAGTTTCGCTTTATGATTGTATACAATCAGTTTCAAAAATTATTATAATGATATTAATACACACTACCTATGCACACGATCACTATAACACTACGTGATTAAACGGTCTATTAAAATCAGACCGCAAAATACACAATAACTATATACTATACTAGGTTTGAGTTTTTCGGGATATTCTTATTCGATATTATGAAATTTATTAACCGCAATTACTTTTAGCATTCAGGCGCTTGATGAAATTAACACACGCGCTATGTATAGTCTGGCGGGATACGATATCGTTAAACAAGTAATAACTGTGATACGATACCTATATGATAATAGGTGTATCGTCTTTGAATCTATGATGCAGTTATCCATTGACACCAACTATTTTATTCACAACATCAGACAATTAAATAGTGTAAAAAAAAAAAATCTTAATTTTTAAAATGTTAAAATTTCCTATGACCTGTTGTCAAAAAAAAAAAAAAACCCCTACATACATCGAATGACATCGCTCATATTACGAATAATACGCCAAAAAAAAAAAATACAATATTTATTGTTGTGACAGGCGAGCAAATTGTGAATTGTAAAACCGTGAAAGGTATACGAAATTAAACATTTCGTTTATTTATTATAATTTGTATTTGTGTCAGCCTTCAAAGTATTAAAATATGTGCTAAAGATCAATATTAATAACGTGTATATATATAATCGAAATCGATATTTGGTGACCGATACATGTATGTAGTAAAAATGAAATAAATTCCGCTCTTTTGACATTTGTTATCGTTAAAACGGAAAAAAAAAATACAATATTAAAAAATGTTATTACTATTTCTTAAATAACCGTTGCCATAGTTCCGTGTTAAATACTAAGTATTACGGAAAAAAAAAAAAAAAAACCCCTACATACATCGAATGACATCGCTCATATTACGAATAATACGCCAAAAAAAAAAACGCTCTTAATATAAAATATACAAATGTAACATACAAATTGTACGTATATATATATTATAGAAAAATAAATATTTTAAAAAACAGTCGCAAAAGTGTAAAAAATTGATCTTAGTTTCGGGTTTGTGATTGGGGATTATGGATGGAACACTGCGGAACGGTTTACATATATAAAGATATTTCTGACAGGAAACGAAATCATAAACAAACAAGTGATCAAATTTAAATCCCAGTAAGTGAAGAAACTAACAAGCGTGTCCAATGTGCATATAGAATTATCAATTAGAACAACGGTGACCGAATACAAAAATATTAAACAGATCGTGTAATTTATTAAAGTTACGAAATAAATGTCTACACTCGTCTGCGAAATTGACTTGCTTTAAATAAAGGAAAAAATATACAAATGCATACGGACGTCAGACATTTCGTTGTTAACGGCTATTACATATTCAACTCGGTTGCAACACCTATTTTTGAATTTATTTTCATTTGTATTGATTTTACAAAGATGTTTATTGTTTTTTGTGTCGCCACTTTTTCTACCAGAAAGCTCACTCCGATGTACACAATGCAGACTCTTTTTTGAAAGAAAAATGTTCTTAGGGTGGTACTTTTGGGAGGTCAAATTTCGATTTTCTCAAGAGCATTCCCAGCAAATGTGAAAAACCGTGAAAATCAGTACTATATTAAATAAATATTACTAAAAAAAATTTATAATGCTTATTTAATTATTTTACCATAGTATGTCATAGTATATATTGTTGACAAAGCATCATTATATCGACTGAACTGCGCTCAGAATCGTTGCTCACAAATACAAATTGATTTCTCCTCTATATCCTGCCTACCCGACCTCCTACAAACAACCTGTCCCCGTTACATGTTAGGACGGCTATTTACAGTTTTTTTTTTATTTTGTTTCAAAGTGTTTTTATAAAATTAAAGTTTAAATTGAATTTGAATTTTTCTCTATCTACGACGAACCACTGTACATAATAACAGATTACAGTACGCGTTTATAAATATTTAAATACGACCAGGGTTCTCGTGTGCCTATAATAAGAGAGGAATCCGACCGAATCCGGGAAAGCGCTTTAACAAAATATATAATACGTGCTCGGATCGAATATGGAATTATTTTGTAAATAACGTAATATAACATAATAACCGGTGCTCGAAACGTGGGGGGGGGGGGTAGACGCAGGGGTACCTCATGTAATTTTACAGACATTTTAGCGTACCTCTACTATTTGGAACGCGTGGAACGGTATTTTTGCATGTTTATCAAACGGCGTTTTCGTTAAAATTTAACCACTTATTAATAAAAACTACTACGTCACGCTCAACTTGGTTTTTTTGTTTTTTTTTTTTGCTACCAGTAATCTTAACTCACAAAAAACACTACGTTAGAATTTACTTTGCGCCAAAACAATTTTAATCACATAATAAAAACCTAAAATACCTAGAACATTTCAAAGGGTTATAAACTATTAAAAAAATACCCAGAATATTTTGAAAATTGTACAATGTCTAAAAAGAGCTACCTGCGCATTATACAGGAGAGTACGTATGAGTATTCGGTGAAATTTCCAACCTCTACGATTATTTTACACTGAATTACTATACGAAAAAACAGAAGAGAATGTACCAAAAATAATTGTGTAAATATTTTCTCTGTGTTTTTCTCGAATTCTCGCCATTATCAAAAATAATAAAATTTAAAAAAAAAAATGTCATCCTTAACTAGACAATATTTTCCACCAGATGTCAATACCTCGAAAGTTGATAATCGGTGCAATATGTACGATAGAAAAGTTGTTTACACGCGCCATAGTTAAATCTAAAACAAATGCAGGCATATGTCACCAACGAGTAGTGTTTTTATTTTTTCACGTGAATTATGTTCAAAAAACGGTCATAAGACGGCGCAGGGAACGAAAACTTGTTGTTTAGCGCCCCTCGTCCCCCTCGTCGTTGATTCGTCCGATTCGAGCACCGGGAACGACGATATTATACAGTATAATTATTGTATTACAGGCACGGTCGTTCTATTTCTGGACACGTTTATAGAAAAAAAAAACTAAAAAAAAAAAAAAAATCGATTATATTATTATTTATTCTACGGGTTCACGATCTCGCGGAGTCGTATATTACAATATATAAACGGATCGTAGTGCGATAGCGCCTCTATAGCTACTGAAACGAATAAATAATTATATATTTATGGACAAAATCGCATCACCTCTATGTATGTAAATAAATATATATGATTATACATAACTATCATATGTGTTATATCGGTTCGGAAACCTCACGAGTGGGGCGCGTAAATTATTATTGGAGATAACTCGCAGAGAACTTTGGGCGGTCAAACGATAACGGAGTCTGCGCGACAATACAGAGTGACCGACGACAACGGTGTGTTTTAACTCGAGTCGTTGACATCGATGATGTTTTTTGTCGCGCTTATTTCTAGGGTGGCGTTTTTCGAGTTTTGATGTAGCGATTCCCTACCAATTGCAAAGTTACGGGAATGCGCGAAAACCGGGAAAATAATGATCAGGAAAAAATTTGACCAGCAATAGAAAATTACTACAGGAACGATTAAATTAGATAAGCCATTTAAGTGTCTCGGGATTCGTTCAATATTGTTAATAATACAAGTGAAAATAACGCGTGCGTCTCTCCAGCATCCCCATATGCAAATATACGTAGAATTATTAAACATGTCCAGTCCCGAAACCCCTTCCCGGTCAAAAGTCAGTTACAATTTATATTTTGTCGCCGATTTTTACTCGGCTCGCAATGCGCCTACACAAAATATATAAATTGTTTTATTTTATCAAATATTGGACCATAATCAATCGTTATTTATACGATTTTCGGTATTCCGACAGCTAGGTCACCGACCTATTTGTATTTGATAACAAAAAATATAATTATGTCTCACTGCGTTTTGGATTTCTCCGATGGGTTTTTGACTATATTTAGCCATTTTGGTATCGTCGAATCGATAAATTCTCGATTGACGATAAAATTGTCAATCTCGTCCGTGTGACGTCTGCTATACGTTGCACTCTAATATTTTAACCGAATACGAGTACTTTAAGTTTTCTTTTTTATATATTTTAATATTTTTAATTAGTAATAATTAGTTATTACGAACAGTAGCCTGTGGTTCGAAGAAAACTCCATCGGTGTAAATCAATGGAATTTTCAAAACGGAATTATTCAAATAGAAAACAATACAAAAGGTACTTATCTAAATTTATTACCTGTCTAATTAATTTGTTATAAACTTAATGAGTGTAGCATACGTACTATTAAAATTTAGGAGCGATAATCGTGATTTATAGACTTGGTGCAATTTTCGAAAATTGTTTACGGTTTTTAAGTTGTTCATAAGCATTTGAAGTTAGCGAGATTTTGAAATTTATATTTATATTGTTAGTTATTGTTGGTAGGGAGGCGGCACAGTGGAGTATTTGTATCATAAAACTGCTCAAAAGTTAATTAAAAATGTTAAATAAAAAATAAAACTTACACGTTCGCCGACCGTATTAAAAATTTCTCGGCGTTTATTGTTTCGCCTTGCCGAGGAATATCAATTCTCACCCCATATTATTTAAACACAGTAAATAAATCTATAATTAAAAATACATAAATTAATAAATGCGTCGCCTGGAGTATTATGATCAGGTACATCACGGTGAAAATGTAAAACGCGACCGAACCATAAACAATTAAATGAAGTAATACATATAAAAAAAAAAAAAAAATATTATACAAATTGGTCATTTTACACAGAAATATATTATTTTAATAGGAGAGATTATTTAAAATGGGTTATTATTGGACATAGATATAATGTGTTAAAAAATATAAACTGTTTGGTTATTGTTTTATGTCTAAAATGCATTATTTTTACAATAGGCTTGTACATTGAAAATATTATTCAAATTATTTTTCTTTATTTCATTGTGTGTATGTAATTCTTCTACAGCCGAGTTAACGTCAATGTTATTTTTGATATTTAAAATCTCTGAAGTCTGTATTAATGTTAAAGTTTAAACTACGGTTATTTTCTAAAACATATTTCAATTTTAATTCAGAAATGTGTTTTTTATATGTTATTTTAAAATAAGACATAAAGAATAGATACAACTCCGTTTAGGATCGTTTTTCGTTGGAAATGATCAATCGTTGCGTACACTAGATGTACACTAAATTTCCCGTATACCTTCCAAACTTCTCACCTACAACTGTGGCCCGCATATTGTGCGAAGTAGGATGTCCGTCGTTTTTAGGTTCTAAGTGGAACGAATGTAATGATTTTACAAAGATGTTTATTTTTCTATTTTATGTAATCACTTTTTCCACCAGAAAGTTTATTCCGATTAAAACGATGTAGAACCATTATCCGAAAGGAAATTTCTTGGAGGGATACTTTAAAAATAACCGAAAAAAAAACGGATGAAAACCGAGAAAATATAAGAAAAGTAAATATTAATAAAAATTAAAATAGGTAGATTACAAATTTTTTTTGTGCACAACTTGTAACTAGTAATTTTGCTCCAATCAAAAATTATTTTTTAGAAATTTTTGTAAAAAGATGTTCGACTGAACAGGTTAGTACCTCTTTAAAGTTAAAAAAAGCCAGTTTTCGATTTTCTGAGGAGTTTTCCCAGCAAATGTGAAAAACCGGAAAAAACGTAGGAAAAATGGGAAAATGGGTACAATATCAAACAAATATTATTACAGAAAATATAGAAAATTTGCTTGATTATTTCTCTATAATATGACATACAAAGCATTACTATTAACTGTAATCCGCTCAGAATCGTTGTTTTGTAAGCAACGATAGGCCGTTGCTTATAGATGTACATTAAATTACCTATAGCAGATGAAATTCAAATGGGAACCTATGTTAAAAATTCCATAAATAAATGGAATAATATTTTAAATAAATATTGGTGTTGAAATTTTTGATTTCCGTCAACCCGTTAACGAGATATTTAACTTTTTATGCCGTGCCACTACACGTTTGAATAGTTCACTATCATCATTCATTACTGTCAACTGAACTCTGCTCAGAATCGTTTTTTCGGTAGGAACGGTTTATAGTATACGTTAAATTACCTATAACGGTAGCTGCACCCGCCTTCGTTACCCTTAGGAAGTTTTTTTTTCGTGTCAAATTGTGGGGACGCAGGGGGACGGAGTTCTTCAATTTTTTTTTTCTATTTTGAGCGCATCCCTTATAATTATCTTTTGTATGACGGGGGACGGAACTTTTTATTTCGTTGAAATAATATTATAATTTTCGTTTCAAATTTTCACTGATTTTGTTGTATATTTTTAAGTTTTAAACGATTAAAATTTTGTCAAAACCGTAAGTCGAATCGAAAAATTCAGATATTTCTGCTCGGCTCGATTAGAAAATTATAAAACTACACGCGTACACACCCGTACAATTCGTGTTTGAAAATTGATTCCGTTGACATTAGGTAAAATAATTAAGCGGCTTATGTCGGACGGTTTCATTCGTTTTCGAATAATAACGAATTATTGTACGCGTACGGCGTAAGCGCGTAAAACTAACGAACGGCACCGATCGATTGATAATATTTTATTATGATTTAACAGAGTAATTATTTATTATCATTATTTTCAATTTTTTTTTTTTTTTTTTATCGTAACATTTACGAGTCGACATACAATCGCGCAAATCGCATTACTTACATCGCTTTAGAAATAATACCACCAAAGATTCGAAAAACCTTTTTCGAGGTTGTTTTTTTTTTTTTGTTTTCTCCCCCTTTAAATAAATAGCGGTACACCATCCATCACGTGGTGGTACGGAAAACTGCTAATACGCAAACGTTATTTTCGCGTTAATTTCGACGGTTTTTTTTATTATTATTATCTTGTTCAACGTTGTTAATAATAATAATATAATCGCTTAAATATCGCAAGGCCATTGACGCGCACGTCGCCAATGATATTAACGGAAAAAAAATTAAAAAAAATATACACACATTTATACAAACACGTATGTATAATATCGATCATACTTTCTATAGAGAATTATAAAAAATATTAGTTTTTTTGTCGAAAAGTAACGTTCGTCTAAAACGCGCCGTTGTACTTAAACGCGCCGTTGTACTTAAACGCTCACAATCCGATTACGCGTACCGTTATATGCGTGCACACATGTTTGTTTTTTATCGATACCGTTGCACGGCTTTTAACGGCTATCGTTTTACCGTCGCCGGTCATTGCGGGAATATAATCACGGCGGTTATCGCGTTTCGCGCTCAAACATTTCACCTTTGAACGAACTCCGCCGCTTACCCACTTACCCACCCGTGTTAAACAATGGGGCGCGCGACCGTGTACACAGACGTCCCGGTCGTAGACGGCAGTGGCGTACGCGCGACAGAGGTTACGCTATAGGACGCGAAAGCGACCCCGTTCTACCGCAGAATTTATCACGATTGATTTTTTTTTCTTCAATTTCAATAAAGTCCAAAAGAAATTTATCAAATTTCCGTCTGAAATTATTTTTCAACGACTTTGTAAGTCAATTATCGTTGTCGTTACGCGGGGCGCCGCGACCCACCGGCCCGTTTTTTTTTTTTTCAAATATACCGCTTCAAGCCGCCACCGGGTTATCCGCCTCTGCCGGCAATAAAACCCGGTCCACCCGGTGACAGTGAACATTGTGTGCGAATAACGAAAATCATTACTACGATAGTAAAACTATCGCTGATTATCGTCGGGCGATAATGTTTTACTATTGAAAGCGATAGTGACTATCGCACGGTGAAGACACGTCTAACCGTCTGTTTTACTGTCGTGACGGTACCGTCACCTTAACGGACGTGTCTATGTAATATAAATTCACAAATTCACTCTATCAGTTGTATCATGACCCTACTTTCGCGGCAATAGCTATCATCGTGTGAATCAGGCTTAAACTTTTTTATATTTAAAAAAAAAACAAATCAATAAACGTGTTATTACAGTATTAATGATTATTGCGTTAACAAGTCACTTTTCAAAAAAAAAAAAAAATAATAATAATAATAATAAAAAATGAAGGTCATGATTGTGCTATAGCATTTTTAGAATATTAGGTAAATATCAAATTAAATTCATCCTCTCCTACTAATTTCACCCTCCACGACAACGTCGATATTTAATCATTTAGTTTTATACCAACATTACGTCTGGGTCCGATAAAATTGAAAACAAATAATCTACGTATTATGTGGAACACTCTATCGGTTTTGCCGGAAACTAGAGACCGTGCAGTAGATTTTTCGCAATGCGCGCGATCTAGTGGCGAAATTGTATTTTTCGTCACCGTTAGGAAAGGATCGGTGACGGTGTATATTTTAATCGATTAAGACACGAAAGCTAGACAAGACTGTAGTGATTGTGTTTGATCGGATTTCGATTTAAAAAAGCGGATTATCGTTTTTTAGGTTCATTACCCGAGGAACAGTTTTCAACGATACAGATTGGGAAGTATTTAATTTTGATTTAATGGACAATATTTCATTTTAACAAGTTGACCGCCGTAGTATTTTAACAGAATTGTTCCCACACACCATGAGTACCAAAATAGGTACTCACCAGTTTTGTTATCTACGCCGTTGTATTTTTGGATGGATTATAAGACAGGCCTTTGGTTTTTTTTTTTTTTTTTTTTTTTTTTTTTTTTTTTTTTTTTTTTTTTTTTTTTTTTTTGATTTTTCATTATTGATGATTTATGATTCAACAGTACCAATTTTGGTACTCATGGCAGTCAACTAGTTAAATATTCATATATTTTAAAAATTAATATTTATAAATAAAAAAAATAATAAAGTAAAAACAAAATAATTAAAATGGTTAATACTCGTCAATAAATATAGTGAAAAAAAATACGCACCCGTATATGGTAACGAAAAACAAAAAATATTTTATGTAAGCAACGATAAACCATTGATAGTGAAAAACGATTCGGAGCGATGTTCAGTTATACATGTTTTGAAAGATTGCAATATTTACTATTTTGGACAAAATTGTTTACTAACTTTTATTTTTGAACGTCCAAAAGATGTTATTTTTGAAATCCGAATACAAAATCGAGGCTCCTCGACGGAATTATCGTATCGGGAATATTTAAGCGGTCGTGACGGTCGAGATTTTTTGATAAAAAAAAAAACCGTTACATTTTATTCGGTCGGAGTGTCGAACTCCGTTTATTCGTGTTTATTACGCTGCGTTATTGTACACGATTGTATACGAAAAATAATAGAAAACCGGTGTTTTGTTCGTTTCGCCGGGCGAAAGGTCGTCCGAAAATAATTGTGTCGCAACGATCCGAATCGCGTGTGGAAATAAATATAAAGGTTGCCCCCGGTGCGGGCGTTTGATAACGGCGGCGTCCGCCGTCGGCGTGTGCCGTCTCCACTTTCAGGTTCGATCCGTGTTGCAGTTTTGTGTGTTACGTTTCGATTGGAACGCAATACCGAATCCCTCCCGAGCGGCGAACGAAAACGCGTCGCCGTCGGCGAGTCGACAATGGCGGCCCGTTGACCTCCGCGCCGGTGTCGTTCGAATACGAGTAATGGCGCAGTTACATTTATCGCAACGCCGTGTGGATATTCGCGAACAATACGATTGTGGCGGCGGAGCGGCGCCGCGGATTTCGGAAATCCACAGGCGCGGCAGCGGGGCGATCGGATTTTCGAAGCGGCTCCGCCTGCGGACGAAATTAAATCGACACAAAATCCTAACGGTCAGCGCGCTAACAAACAAAAATTAGACGATCGATTTTTCGCTATATCACAACTGCATGCACACATACCTATGCGATAAACTATACGTATTGCACGGATTTTTTTCGCGCACTTTAAACGAACGTTAACGATTGCCGACCGGCATTATAGAAACTGCGTAAAATGCGATTATGTTACAGCGAACAGTCAGTTATTCAACGATTTTAGTATACTGACCGTTAACATTTTGTCTCGGTTTAATTTTTTTTACACGCACGGCCCCTTCGAAAATTTGATTCTGGGGCTACGCATACGGATTTACGAAATTCGCGTCGTCTTTTCGACGACACCGCCGCGCCACCGAGACAGATAGATTGCACTTTGCACCCAACGGGCGCGGTAATGGACCGGGAATGGCAGAAATGTCGCCGAGTCGTAAAAAATAAAAACATCTACCTACGTGTAGGACAAAAATTACAGTAGTATAGCTCTATTATAGGTTATTAAAAAAATATACGTTTTTAGTTATTTAAATAATTTTCTATCATATTATTAACTTACAGACATTCTGACGTTATGTAAAACGTGTATCCCATATAACAGCGAATATTTGTTTTTTAATAGAAAATACCGATTGCTCGGCCGCGTTTTAATCATTCAGTCACATTGTTAAAAACATCAATAATTCTGCATAATGTCGTGAGAGCGTAACAATTACGTTTTATTGTAGTGACGAACCCAAAAAAAAATCACAATACTTTTTCAAAAAGTATTACTTAAATTAAATATTAAATTACAACAATGAATATATAAGACGTCCTAGGATAATGGAGAAAGAAAAATTGTTTTCTCACAGCTTTCTTTTTAATCGAATTAAAATAAAATCGAAATTAATGAAACCGTTATTGCCGTAAATTGTTCTATTTTTCCTTAATTTACTATAAAATTAAAAATACCTAAAATAAACACGCCATTCCGGTTCACCTTTTTACAGAGGAAAATTGTTGCTGTTCACAAATCGTATAGATATATAATAAAATATATTATTAAATAGTTATACTTCCAAAAAAAAAAAAGAAATAAAGAACCGTAACATCTGTCAGATACCGTCAATTGTTATCAGGGATGGTATTGGTATGCCACAGGATCGCAATAAATCTAATGTGACAGTTACATACGGTTGTTTTTTTTTTTTTTTTTTTTTTTTTTTTATTCGCGTCTATACAAACTAACAAAAAAAAAAACTCCGCCACCAAGACGCCTTTATTCAAATATAAAACTAACCACATTATACCTAATTCCTGCCTTATACCTATACCCATTACAGGGTTTCGTAAATCACTCACACTATAGTATCGAAATTATACTACCCGGTGTAGTATTCGTTTGCTACGTGCCGATGATAAATTAAATAAAAAGAAGAGTATAAGAAAAAAAAAAACCTTCGGGTTGGTTTCTTTACGATGACACCACCGACGACGCCCGAGACCAGTTTCCAAGAAATCGAAATTCTTTCTCGGTATTGTATTTCGTATTTACGGACAAACGGTTTTTGCCATATATCTACTATGCCAATACTCACACGAGTATAAGTATACACTTACTGTCTATATTTATTATTGCTGAAATAAAAAAGACATCCTATGATAATGGAGCCGGGCGGTGCAGTCACTGTTATAAGCAATTTATTTTATATCTGTGAGCAACGATAAACCATTGTTCACGAAAAAACGATTCTGAGAGGAGTCCAGTTGATAGTGATGCTTTTTCGACAATGTGTACGTCACTTTATAGTAAAATAATTAAATCGGTTTTATATATTTTCTTTTGTTTAGTGTTGTGCCGATTTTCCTAGTTTTCCTACGTTTTCTCGGTTCTCTCGTGTTTTATCCAGATTTTTCACATTTGGTGGAAAACTACTGAGAAAATCGAACAACGACCTCCCAAACGTACCTACATAGAGAAATTTTCTTTTAGAAGCAAGGCTATCATTGCAAGTTGAAGCAAAATTGGTGGTAGAATAGTTGTGCACAGAAAAAACGAATGCTGTAATGTGTTTCAACTATTACCTATGTTTCTTATATTTTCCCTTTTTTTTTTGTTTTCGTTTTTAAATTCGATGAGAAAACTCTTGAGAAAATTGATAAATAACCTTCATAAAATACCTACCCACACCCGTTTCCTTTCAGAAAAAGTGCTACACCTCAAGAAATCCACGCATGTCTTGCGGTAAAAAAGTTGCGCACATATAAAAAAAAAAAAAAATAAGCATTATTGTAAAACCATAAGTTTCAGTCCGCAAGTCCATTTAAATTCTAAAATGAAATCATCCGTCAATTCCGCAGTGTCCGCTGCGGTGTTATACGGATTGCCGGCCGTAAACGTCACCATTATTCGCGTGCAAAGACGGACGTACAGAGTTTTCCCTCGTCAAACGGACATCGGACGTTCGGTTACGGAACACCGTTTCGTCGTTGAAATCTCATTTCAAATATTAAACACGGCCGTAAACCTGTACGGTCCGCGTTGCCGTATTTTGCGGGTACAATAAATAAACGTATCGATATTGTTAGCAGCGTAGCCGTTATTATTACTCTATGCAGCGGCTATAACCTCGAAAATCGCGTGACGTTTTAACAATAACCGTACAACGTGTCCGCGTTGTTGACCAATGTCAATCAATCACACGGTCGTTCGTTCTTTTTCGCGACGTAAACTCCGCTGAAAACGCGCGAAACGGCCGTCGGCGGCGGCGTTTTATCCGCGAGCCTCGCGTGAAACGCAATTTTCCTATTGCGCACCAACGCCCGCGAAAACCCGAAGATTTAAGTGCCAATTAAAACGTTTCGATAACGACAATAATAATATAATTGTATTTGAATTTTGTAAATTCGTTTCGGTCCCGAGTCCCGCACCGCGCGTACCTTTAGTATAAGTAACGAGTTCATAACATAAAAGCCGTCGCGAACACGCAAATAATACGGACCACACCCGAATGCGTCGACGGCGGCCGTAAAGTTCTCGGGTAATTGCGTTAAAAATAATATTAGACGTATAAGAGCGGGTGTACGGGTGTACCGTTGTTCTATGTCCCGTAAAAAGAGCGGAGTGTACGAATGCTCGGGAAGAGATTGCAGAAAGTATACGCGCGGCGAAAATGTTTAATGGACTTTTGTCGTGAGTATAACCGACGAACAAACGCGGGCCCGAAACTTAATTAATACCGTTTGAAAGGGAGAGTGATTTTAACGGGTCGGCGGCGGCGGGGCCGGGTCGATTATTGTGTATAAAACGCTATAAACGACAATAGCACGTTTATTTTTTATTTTTTTTTTATTCGTTTTTTTTTTTCCACAATGTTATTTCGGTGTAGGACGGGACACGATTAAGCACAAAAGACCATTTTTCTCCGTAACCATTTACCGATTTATTTATTTCGTTGGCGTATCAGAGAATACGTTGAATTGACGACGTTGCCGTTTGTTGCGCATTAAACAAGTTTCAATTTTATTTTATCAAAAATACTATTGTCGCAAACATAATAAACGAATGAGACCGGATGATCGCACGACGGTATATTGCAGCCTAACCAAATATTGCGCTCGGTCCCGGTGTGAAACTGCAAAATTGGACTTCATTAACTTTAAAATTTATAACATAGTCCATAAAACATGGTTCCACACGTGTATCTCGCCGCGTTATATTATTTCTTTAGGCGCGGCAATGAAAAATAAGGTAGAGGCGAATCCTCATAACCCCCTGCCAATTTCTTCAACTAGAAAATGTCATTTTCTGTAGCACCGAATTTCACTTCTTCTTCTGTGCCATTATGGCTGTCGTCATCGCCTGGTATTAGCTCGTATGAATCTTCACTGGTAATTTAAATAAGTCTAATACTGTACGATGTTTAACGCTTAAAACTATACTGAAAGCTAAAAATTATTTTGCTTTTTCTTTATTATTTTATTAATTAATAGATTTTATATATATTCTTTAATAATATTTCTTTAATATTGTACCGATTTTCCCGGTTTTTCTAGGATTTTCACGTTTGCCAACGATTTTTTACAGTTTTTCACATTTGTCGAGAAAACATATAAAAAACAAAAAATAAAATCGAAAAACGACCACCTTAAGGTATCTCCCCACGTCAAATTTCTTTAAAGAAAATGTATTAAACATAAAAATCGGATCGTGATCTTTAAGCAGAAAAGTTGTCCAAAGAACGAAAAAAAAAGTACATAAACATCTTTGTTAAACCGTTGCTCCACTCACATTCTAAAAATATAGATCGCATTAACATAAACAATATTGTATACACAATGGAGAGTATTCGTGGTTCCAATCAAAAATCGAAGAGTAATAATGAAATAACTAATACTGAAGATGGACGTGCCACTGTTGGAGCGAAGTTTGGTTACCTATATTTTGATTTTACCACGTCTAAAAAAAATTTCATGTCTTTGCGAATAATTTTATTAGGCGCACTTGCCCCCTAATATAAGTTCTTTTTTTAAATTTTCATTTAACCGTATTAATATAAAATCGAAATTAATGAAACCGTTATTGCCGTAAATTGTTCTATTCTTCCTCAATTTATTATAAAAACAAAAATATTTACCATAAATATGCCGTTCCGGTTCACCTTTTTACAGAGAAAAATTTTGATCGTTGCTGTTCACAAATCGTATAGATATAAAATACAATATATTATTACATAGGTATACTTCCTAAAAAAAAAAAAAAATTATTTGTCTTACCAATATAAAATGTATTACAATCATATTTAAGTTTATTTTTATAACAGTACTTTCATAAGAAGGGGAGTTTCTGTGAAGTTTTTAGTTCTATTGTTTGTATGTTTGATCAAATTATTATTAGTCTTAATAGCGATTTTTACATTATTATCATTAATGTTCAAAATTTTAGCGGATTCACTAGACAAATTATTTTGATATTTCATACTACCATAGTTAACAACATTATTTGGTGAGTTATGTGTTATTTTTTCGTGTTGATAATTATGTTTATATAGTGGAATACGTTCAGTAGCACCAAATACACACAAATTACAACGTAAAAACCAGCATTTTTTCAACCATTAATTTAACTTCCATAATTTTCAATAAAGCTGAAAAAAATTTATGTAATAAAGGTAATAAATTCAATACCTATCAAATATTAAACTTTCAATCCATTAAAAAACAATTAATACAATGTGAATCTGTTATAAATTATATAAAATTTCAAAATCAAAATCAAACAAGATATAATTTAATAAACATCAACAATACAAATTAAAAAATTAAGCTAAAAAAAAATATTAAAACAAAATAATAAGTTAGGTTAACACACTTGAATAATACACTTATCATAATAATCCTGGTGACTCAATGATTTATTTATTTTATTTTTATATATACATTTGAAATTTATATATTTATTTACTTCATTTATTTATGAGTATTAACTATTTTAATAATTTTGTTTTGCTTTATTAATTTATTGAAACCAAATACTATAGTCAAACGATACAATACAATTATTAACAACATAGTGAATAAATTAAAAACAAATAATTCAGAAATAGTCCGGGTTGATAAATCTAATACTATTGTTATCATTTACACTAATGAAATTCATAAAAAAAAATAAAATTGTATACATATTAATAATATTCTAAACTTAACATATGACACAACTATAATTTGCACTAAACAAATGAATAAACTGTTAACAAATTCGAAAGAAATCATTCCTAACGTCCAAAAGATATTATTTTTGAAATCTGAATACAAAATAGAGGCTCCTCGACAGAATTATCGTATTGGGAATATTTAAGCGGCCAAGACGCTCGAGATGTTTTGAAAAAAAAAAAACCGTTACATTTTATTCGGTCGGAGTGTCGAACTATTTATTTATGTTTATTATGCTGCATTATTGTACAGATTGTATACGAAAAATAATAGAAAACTGGTGTTTTATTCGTTTTGTGAGGCTAAAAGTCTTCCGAAAAAAATTATATTATATTGATTTGAATTGTGTATAGAAATAAATATAAAGGTACCTAGTGCGGGTATTTGATGATAGCGGTATCATAAACTGACTGAAGATATCGTCTGTTTTTTTTTGATTTGTATAGAAATTGTGTATATTACGTTTCAATAAAAAAATCCCTCCCAAACAACGAAATAAAGCGTTATTGTTNAGCGGTGCTGCGGCGGTGCGGCGGTGTCATCAAACGGATGACGCGAATATCGTAAATATATAGGCGTATCTAGAACCAAATTTATTAAGAGGCTAAACCTTTAAAAAAAATTAAACCAAGAGAAAATTTTAACGGTCAGTATACTAACATCATTAGCAAATTGACTTTATGCTGTAACATAACGATTTAATGTAAATATACCAATGTATTAAACGAAAATAGCAGCATTGCAGGTATTATAGGTTATCGAAAAAAAATAAATAGTTTAGTTATTTAATTATGATTTTCTTTCAAATTATTAACTAACAGACGAATATTTGTTGTAACGGAGGGTAGATGGGCGGGGCGGAGGAGGCGAGCGCGCGGCCCCGAAATAATATTGTATGGATATTCGACGGTGTGATGACGTGCCGTGGTGGGGAGAACGTTACACACCCTCGCTATACAGGCCCGTGCAGTTAGTAAACGATTTTGTCCAAAATAGTAAATATTGTAATCTTTCAAAACATGTATAACTGAACTTCGCTCCGAATCGTTTTTCACTATCAATGGTTTATCTTTGCTTACATAAAATAAATAACTTAATTATTGAAACCTTTATTGCCGTAAATTGTTCTATTCTACCTCAATTTATTATACAAATAAAAATATCTACCATAAATACGCCAATCTGGTTTACCTTTTTACTTAAAAAAATTTGGATCGTCGCTGTTCACAAAAAGTATAGATGTATAATACAATATATTATTAAATAGTTATACTTCCTAAAAAATAATAAAGAACCGTATCGTAAAATATATACATTTTTTCGTTATAAATTCTCGGAACGGAACCCGCGGTACGCATAATATAGTTGAAAATGTAGAGGGCCGAGATGTACAAGGTTAAATTATAAAAATAAAATGTGTGAGTGCGTGTGTGTATGAAAAAGTATCGTGTTTTCGTTCTTTGTACCTGAATGACAACAATTATATTGTCGTTGGTAAAAATTGTTTTTAACGGTGGGTAGATGGCGGGGGTGAGAAGACGAGCGCACGGCCGCGAAATACTATTGTATCGATATGCGGCACAGGGATAATGTGCGGGGGAGAGGAGGACGTTACAGTCCCTCGCTATACAGGCCTGTGCAGGTCCGCTGTCTATTATAATGCTTTGTCTGTCGATGACCGTTATAAAATAAAATTTTTGTTTAGGTACTTACACTTACGATACAGACGAAGAGGGCGTACAGGATAGTGCGGGGTGATTATTCCGGGCAGGTTGTTCGACGGTATGGTAACGCGCGTAAAGACACAATTATACGTTAATATTTGCAACGGCAGTCGCTGACATTTTGAATAATGCGGTATGCGTTGACCGCCTAATAGGCGAGCTCGTTAGTAATGTCTGCTAATGGTATGTTATGGAAAAAATTATTTGAAAAAATAACCATAACTCATTAAAATATATATACTATGTAAATGCATATTACGTACGGTATATACGATAGTTAATTATCACAATATTATGGCCCGGGTCACGGTACAACCAGTAGGGTGAATTTCGATATAATTTGTGAATTTATATTGTGTACACACGTCCGTGAAGGTGACGGTACCGACACGACAGTGAAACAGACGGTTAGACGTGTCTTCACCGTGCGATAGTCACTATCGCTGTCAATAGTAAAACATTATCGCCCGACGATAATCGGCGATAGTTTTACTATCGTAGTAATGATTTTCGTTATTCGCACACAATGTTCACCGTCACTGTCACTGCGTTTCATATCATATTATTTTATTACTCATATTTCTCGTTTACTACGACAGAGTGTAAATCAACCATACAAAAATGCAAGTAGCGCGTGTATATTTCTATGACATCACCTAAAACATAATATTTATCGGTAGCATCGTCCGACTACTGTATCGCGCGGTTTTTGTCGTGGCATCACGACTATACTGTGGATCACATTATTATTATCACTGTTATTCATTTGTTCTCAAATATTCGGTCGATTCTATCAGTACAAATAAATAACAGTACGTTACAGTGTACATGTTACAGTTTAGCGAGCTATAAGTTGATATACTTTTTAATTTTTTTCTTTATATTGTGCATATCAATTCTACCAGAAATATTGTTTTGATGTATCAAGTGTAGGTGCTAACATTTTTTTATCGATAATTTTATCCAGTCGGTACTTTTAGGAGGTCGTTTTATATTTACCTAAGTGGTTGTCATAATAATTAGTAAAATGCGTTTATGACGTAAATTGAAAAAACAACAAAAAACTATATATTATTTTGTATATTTTATTATAATATATGTTTACACAGTTGTTTTTTTTTTCTTTCAATAAAACATTCTATACATAATAACTAGTTTTCACGTTACGCGACCTTCTATCCCTAATGAATACTAATTTTCGTCGCGTCCGTTCGCCTAAAATATTATCATGTTTATTACAAGTAAAATAGGGACCGTGAGTTTAAAAGGCCACGACGTTGTCATCGCCGAGGCCTTTACCGAGTGATTACGTTTTTACATGATGCGCCGTTATTATATTGTATAGTGCAGTTTTTTCGGGTCAAACATTTTTTTCGGATTGTTTTGACGTCATATTTACACAGGTATAAACGAGTTAATACAGCGTTTGGGATGTTTTTTTTTAATATGAGTTCTGTGAATCCTAACCAAGGCGACGGTTATCTGAAACGGAAAGCGCGATTTCTGAGTGAATTACTCGAGAGAAAAGAACATCCATACAATACAAATTATCTGACGACCGTTTTGACCCTAGAAAATTACCGTAAGCTACTGCGGGAAATTAAATGCGCTACGTGTGCCGTACCCAAAACCACCACCCAATACAGGTGTCTCAAACGGTCGCTATCGTCAAAGTGTACGGCGTGGAAAAAATCATATCAAAATTGATGAAATATCAGCACAATGGAATTGCGGTTTACAACTTGCCGATTGACGTGACTATCGAAGCGATTCACGCGACCAACGGACACGGCGGACGCGACAAAATGCGCAAAGAAACGCGCAAGAAATACGCCAACATTACTGTGTCGATGTTTAATTTGTTCTTGTCGATGTGCGAAGTTTGCGTTAAGACCAAAAAATCAAAAATAATTACCGAGGCCAGAGACAGGACCGAAGACTGAGACCGAATATACTAACGAAATATGCAAATTTTCGTGTGTATACAATAATAGACCGACCAATATGCGATAGCGATAACAGCCAAGTTTTTCGCAGGAAACTCGATAACTCTTTTGTTGTCAAAGGAAACTATAACAATTACCGTAGTTCAATAAACAATATTAGTTTTGTGTACGTGTTTTTTTTTTTCAAATTAAATTTAAGATATTGAATTCAAAATTTATATTTGTTTTATCGGTGGTTAAGATTTTATAAAAACTTGAACGTATTTAATGTTATTTTAGGAGATAATTAATTATAAAAATGTATGAGATGAATATTATTTATAGATATGACCTGAAATTATTGTATTTTTTTTTTTTTTAGTTTTCAAAATCCATATCTAATAATCGGAGAAATATCACTGCCAAACTAAATTATATAAATATGATATATATATATATATATATATATACATAAATGGTTTAAAGCATGCATTTTTGGTCCCAAAGTAAAAAATTAAGTCTTAAAGAAATTTGTTGGCATTTAATTTTTTTTTTATAATTTTTTTACATTTGTATTATATTATAGTACATGTTTTAATTATATAAGATGTACTTTTTTGTTTGGCAAAAGAGCATCGATAAGTCATATAACTATTTAGCGATTTTTAAAATGACAATTTAAATGCAATGAAAACAATACACAATTTATTTAAACCGTTCTTTCCTGGAACCAAAGATATGTATGTATCTATATACATAAACATTTAACTCGGAACTTGGGATACATAAAATATGTGTCTTATAACCGGAAAAGTAGAGTAGGTAAATATAGAAATTATACAGACGATTCTGAGCGAGGAGTATATTAGAGAAATCAGTTGTATTTGTTATTAACATCCCCGTAACCAGAACATTAACGAAAAACAATAACCTCTAATATATCAATATTGGTCAATATATCGACCTTTTTTTAATAGTTTTTTAAAAATGTTATAGAAAAAACGATGAGAATTAATTAATAAGTCATTTTAATTGAATAAATATTTTTTTTCGAATAAAAAATTACTGGATAAAAATTCTGCATTTTTTAATATAAGGCCAATTTTTATGTTTGATCATTCTTACTATCTAAAAAAGTGTTTTCAAAAAAAAAGGCACACACACATCATATAATAGAAAAACTAAAAACACTCGAGTTCTAAAATGAAAGTGTACCTAAAGGAATAAATAGCAAGTAAAATATATTATTGGTGGTGTATACCTAAAATATACAGTATAGAAAAAAAGTTTACACTTTGTTGACGATTGAATCGGCATAATAATATTTTATATTTACACATTGCACTAGCGTGTAAGTTAATTTTACATTAAAGTAACACATTGTTTTTTTTTATTGTATAAAGGATTCAGCAAATGTTAAGTTTTTCAAAATTAATTATAATGGGCACGCTTATCCGAAAAAAATAAAATAGAATTATTCAGACTTTAGAGTTAAGCTTATACCGATTGATATACAATTTTTTTTTTGTCTGGCAAAATGAAAACTGTTTAAATTTATCTATTATATTACATTTCCTATGTGTAATACATTTTCTTAGAGAAAAATAAAAAATAAAGTATCTTTTGTGTTTTTTTGACGAGTGACAACAAACAGTTAATGATGATTTTAAACATTATTGTTAGTTACCAAGAGTTTAAAGTTAATATTCGTTTTCGGTAAAATTAATTACTATTGAAGAAAAAGAGTATATAAGATATCAATAAAAAGCGGTTATTGTTGTACATTATTTACAAGTAGGCTGGATGTATGGCATTTGGGTCTACAAAAAAAAAGTGTCGAAATATCGAAAAACGTCACATAGGTAGTTTCTTTGTTTATATACTGTTCTAGAAAAACCTTTACCAGTCGGATTTTTGATTTCTCTATTTTCCACTAACCAGGTAGGTTAACTTTGATTCCGAATTCAATTTTTTGGTTTTCTTTGTATATAATTAAAAGTTATGAGACTAAGATAAAGATTTAGGTAATGTTATAGCATGCGAATATGCAAATATTATATACATAAAAATACATATTTGTAAATTATATTTGTTTTGTTTTGGGTTTTTAAATCGCAAAGAATTAGTGACTGGTCCATTATCTAATTTAAATTAAATACTGTTAAATGAGTAAACGGAAACAGATTTATACTAGGTAGGAACCTAACTTCGATAAATAAATAAATAAGGTTAAATATTCCATTGTTCCTATTCTACCAATATTATTTATACATACTGTATAATATAATAAATATGGATATGAAATTTATAGTCATTATATTATATTATAAGTACCAACTTAATTATAGATTAATTAGAATAGATATATATATGTATAATATACATTCTATATATTTTATTATATTCAAATTGAAATATATTAAACCCATAAATGTCAAACATTGGTAGGAAATGATGTTTGAGAGGTGTCAGTATATTAAAAATTTCATAAATAGATGGAATATTAGTTACTATTTCTTATATTTATTATGCTGAAATTATTGTACAGATTGTATACGAAAAATAATAGAAAACTGGTGTTTTATTCGTTTTGTGAGGCTAAAAGTCTTCCGAAAAAAATTATATTATATTGATTTGAATTGTGTATAGAAATAAATATAAAAGTACCTAGTGCGGGTGTTTGATGATAGCGGTATCATGAACTGACTGAAGATATCGTCTATTTTTTTTTTGATTTGTATAGAAATTGTGTATATTACGTTTCAATAAAAAAATCCCTCCCAAACAACGAAATAAAACGTTATTGTTTGTGAGATTAAAAGGGCCCGTTAACCTTCGCGTCGGTATTGATTGAATATAATGTATAATGGAATTGTATTTATTGATATGTTAAAGGGATATTCTGAAGAAGACGATTGTGATGGCGGAGCGGTGCTTCGGCGGTGCGGCGGTGTCATCAAACGGATGACGCGAATATCGTAAATATATAGGCGTATCTAGAACCAAATTTATTAAGAGGCTAAACCTTTAAAAAAAATTAAACCAAGAGAAAATTTTAACGGTCAGTATACTAACATCATTAGCAAATTGACTTTATGCTGTAACATAACGATTTAATGTAAATATACCAATGTATTAAACGTTCTCTTATATCTCTACAAATTATGGAAAAAGTTAATACTTTCCGAGACAATTAGTGCACTCAAATGGATCACCTGGTACACTAAAATCAGTATATCGTGAAGTCCAAAAGGATATAAATTAATAATTAATAGTTTTCGCATTTTTTTTTTTTTTTACTTCATTGTTCTTTACACGTTGTGAGTTACATATGATTAGAAAGATAAAATTTAAATTTTTAATATAAATCAAAATACTATGATATGAGATTGCACTCGTGTGGGTAATATCATTACGGTATGGCGGGAAAATGTTCAGTTTGAAAATACGACGCCCATATTTATATATAATATAAAATATAAAATATATAATATATATATATTTATTCATAATTTTAAATTTCGATAAAACGGTGCGTCGGTCAATTACTACGACATAAATGGCTCAGCGGGGTACGTAGGTATATACATGGTCCTTACTGCATTAGGTCAACAATAATACCAACACAAAAGACGACGATTCTCCCGATATATTCGTGGAATTCCTACCTGCCCACACCACTACTTGTTCCTTTCTCATTTTTTTTTTTCTTTGTATACCTTTTATAAATGACGATAAACACGGGGATGGAATCTACGAGTCACTTTATTAAATAACACACGTTCTCATAAACGGTCAGTCGATTTATCTCGGTCATCCACAACGCATCTCCTACCACTGTAACATTGAATATTCATTGGAAACGACCTGTTGACTTCTGAATATCCAAACTTGTGTCAAGATTCTCATTATCTTGCAAGTACGCTATTTTACATTTTCAATCCTTTTCCTCTATTTTAATTAAAACATTTTTTTTCTTTCTCCATTTAGATTTTTTTTTTGTATTCGTTAATATGTATAGACCGGAGAGACTTTATAGAATTGTAGTGGTTGATTTTGAATTTGGCACGCTCGATAGAACAACCTATGCTTTAGTATCGGCAGCTTTTACTGACCTAGCTCAACGAAATGCCCAGCACCAGTGTTTAGTAACTAAACTTACAGGTATACCCATTCGCCTGGGAAAGAATAGGAATACAGACGTCCTACCATCTGATTTAACTAAATTCGAAATCCAAATATTTAGGCACTTTCAAAATAGGATTTTTAGATCCAAACATATAGTTCTTGAACCTTTGATAAACGAACTTAATCAGGGAATTAAAAATCCAAGAAAAACATTAACCTATAATAACATATCATATCAAACAAGAAATTCGTCTGTAATAGTGACATGGAATGGTCAATCAGATTTATTAATTCTTAAATTGAAGGGACTTAATAAAGTGTACCTTTCTTTAGGTTGTAGCGACCAAATCGATGAATTTAATTTTTATATATCCTTGGTAGACTTTAATGATAAAACCAAACTACCCATATTGAAAACCTTCGTTGCATACGTCACAACTAAGAGTCCCGGTAGGTTATTGAATCTAAGAGAAACTCATGATATAATTTGTCAAGAGAGCCATGATATTACCTACGTTCACGACCCAAGAACCGATGTAATATTCACAAAATGTATTTTCCTCTATCTCTTAAGAAAAGAAAATATTTCTATGAGACAATTTAAAAATATTATAATAACGCATCTCACCAACTGTCCTTTACCGCCCCTTAAACAAAATAATTAAAAAAAAAAACAAAAAAAATAACTAAGAATTGTAAATTAATCTACGTTATATTAATATAATAATATTACTTATTTGTATGTACATATATTAAATAATATATACATAAATTACATTATCATTTTAAATTTTAAATTTGTTCTAAGATTATCTTTTTAATTAATATGTATAAACTATTGAATCAATAAAAAACAAAAAAAAGTATGAATATATATATACTTCAGTTTATATAATCAATTCTTAAAAAAAAAAAAAAAA